>JAQGAS010000646.1:0-39063 GCA_034686365.1 Pachymerium ferrugineum | reverse complement strand
TTGCTCTGCTTGCTCTGCTTGCTCTGCTTGCTCTGCTTGCTCTGCTTGCTCTGCTTGCTCTGCTTGCTCTGCTTGCTAATACTAACTTATATATATAGATAGATAGATATAGATTGTTTCTTAAGTACAATTTAAAAGTCATTTTCATTGGGTTTCGTGTAGTTTGAAGAGAACACATTGCACAGTCGAGTATAATATCGGATAATAAAAGTCGGAATATAATAATCGGAAAAATTCAATTCACAAAGAATTATAAAAATTTATTTCTTCTCATTAATCAAAAAGGTTATTAATCGGCGCAATAAAAAGTAGCATCAAAAGTAAATAAACTTTATTTATGTTTATTTATACTTCTGGTGGTGGATAAAGCATGATTTTATATCAGAGACAATATCCATTACAGATATTCTAACTATGCTTATTAAAACAGCAAATCCGAACAAAAAACTTTAACTGTCTTCTTTAAAACTACTTTGCAGAACATAACAATTGAATTGAATGGAAAGAACTCTTCCAAGAGTTACAATAAGCAGATTTATCACCTTTTACATTTCCTCAATAGAGGGCGATCATGTCTGAAAACTTCAAATTTACCCCATTTGTAGCAGGACCAGTAGACAAATAAAAAAATAAAACAAAATAAAGGTGTTAATAACATTTTTATTTTTCTATAATTGCAAAAATTGCCACATTATTCTACATTGGGACGTATAAGACCATCCAAACTACAATACAACAACGAACGCGTGAGAAAAATTTAATTATTAATTTCCTTACTCTCATTATGGCCGGTATTTGAAACAGTACTAGAAAATTCAGTACGTAGTAGTTCAGTGCTTTCGAATTCAATACTTGGGAGTTCAGTTCTAGAAAGTTCAGTATTTGGTATTTCAGTTATTAGAGGTTCAGTACTTGGGAGTTCGGTTCTTGAGAGTTCAGTACTTGGGTGTTCAGTACTTGGGAGTTTGGTACTTGGGTGTTTGGTACTTGAGAGTTCAGTACTTGGGTGTTTGGTACTTTGGAGTTCAGTACTTGGGTGTTCAGTACTTGGGTGTTTGGTACTTGGGAGTTCAGTACTTGGGAATTTGGTACTTGGGTGTTTGGTACTTGGGAGTTCAGTACTTGGGAGTTCAGTATTTGGGGGTTCTGTACTTGGAACTTCTGTACTTGGGGGTTCAGTACTTGGGAGTTCAGTACTTGGGAGTTCAGTATTTGAGGATTCTGTACGTGGGGGTTCTGTGCTTGGAAGTTCTGTACTTGGAAGCTCAATAGTTGTAAATTCAGAAAAGCAAGTCGTTTGTCCGATGAAGTTTACTCCTGTACACTCATATCGTCCACTCTTTTCGACTGTATCATCAAACGTGATGCTACTTGTCAAACCATCTGAAATGATGTCATCCGTTACGGATTCATTTTCAAAACGCCATTCAATGGATATGTTCTTAGGATTAGCCATGAATTGGCAATTGATAAAAACTTTCCCAACTGTATTCACTTCTGTACTTATTTCACATTGCGGTTTATCTGCAATAAAAATAACAATTATAACTGTAGTTCATTACTATCCGCTACCTAAAACACCGGTGGCACCACTGCTGAAAACTGCCTCTACCGCCACCACTGTTCAAGGTAGCGGAAATGTTTGGCGTGAACAATGACTTACACTGCACATTAATCAAAACATTTTTTGTAACTTCGCCATGGCTATTGTACGCTTTACATGTGTAAATACCCGTTTGCTCTTTAGTTAACCCTTCGTTGAAATTTAAATCCGAGTTTGTAGAAACGGTTTGGTTTTCGAACAACCACACGTAAGATGCTGTTGGTTCAGCTTGAGCATTGCATTTAACAGGATCGAGAATTCCTCCTTCAAGAACGTCAACGTCATCAATTGAAGTGTTTATATTCTCAGGGGCATCTGGTGGTAAAAAAATGAATTAATCTTTTAAAAATTAATATTCAAAAATAAACTTACATTGAACTACAAAAGAGACAGAACTATTCACACCTCTACCTATTAAATTTTCACTCGAAATACACGTATAATTTGCATTATCAAATTCTCTTTTCAATTTCCCATTAGGCCAGTGTATAAAATTCCATTTAAGAACACTTGCAACTGATTCCAGGATATTCAAATCAATATTTTCTGGTAAATGGATTTCAGTTATTGTATAATTCGTATCTGATTCATCAATTAGTCGGTCATTTCTTCTCCAATCTATTCGACATTGAGGTGAGCACTCTACGTGACACATCAAACTGACATTTTTATCTGTTTCTGATACAATATAAAATGGTGGTAAAGATTGTACAAATGTTGGAGATGCTGTAAAAAGTAAAAAAAAAACAATGTAAAAATTATTTTTAATTTGTAAAGAAATACGTACTCATTAATGGAATAGTAATATGAGCATGTGGGCTTTCTCCCAGTTCATTACCAACATTACACGAAAATTTCAAAGGAAGCTCAGTAATGCTTGAATTAATTATGACTCGAGGTTTCACTTGATTCACCATTAATTTATCATTATGATACCAACTGAAAGAGAAAAGTGGTTTAGTAATTATTTAATAAATGGGTTTTAAGTTTGTTTACTTGAATTGTCTTGCTGCTGGGTATCCTAAATCATGTATGTCGCACGTTAAAGTGAATGCGTTTCCCCGTATGATGATTGGTGGGTAATAGTGAATGTGAGCAGGGCTTGGAAGATCTAAAATATAAAATATTTAATTTTGGATTTTCCGTTTTTTTATACTTCGTTTATACATTTGATAATTAGTTGTTGCTGTTGCGATTCTTCACCCCATCCTAAAGAGTTGTGCGCAATGCAGGAGTAGTTGCCTGAATCGAACCGGTCAATTTGAGCCAGTGTGAAAATTGGTTCGTTACTTCGGTGTAATTTTTCTCCTCTAAAAAACCATTTATAAAAATTGACATCTGGAGGGTTTGATGAAATCACTTGACATTCCATTGTCACGTTCACGTTTTCTTCTTCGATTAATACGTTTGAGGAAAGAATAAGTCGAACGGCTGGTGGATCTAGAAGATATTTTAAAATACATATTACATTCTTTGAATACTGCCCCAGCTAGTGGCCTATCCAATAGTCTCTGCAAAGTTACTCTTCAGCATCAGTTATTTTATTCTAAGTAATGGCAGTTTGCGCCTCCATTTTCGCTTTGCTTTAATTGCCCGTTTGGGAAAAATGAATTAGGGGAATGTGAAAATGGAGGGGGGAAGAAAAACTTCAGTTGAAGACCTAAGCTATAGTACACTTAAGTGTGCCATTTAAACTTGAGAACAGAAAATATGGCTGAAGATGCAACTTCTTTGCTATATATGACATATACACTCACTGAAGCGTTTTAGATTGATTTTGATTTATCTGGATGTTTCCGGTTACATTTTAAAGGTGTTGTCAAATAATACCTCAACCCTCTTTCTCCCATTAAACTAAAAAAAAACTGTGAAATTGCAATAAAAGTGGGCCAACACTTCTTTCCACCCCTTTTTTGCAATACATCACAATTTAAAGAACACAACTTACGGAATACTTCTACTAATAAATTCTCTATAGACTCCCCAGTTCCAGCTGCATTAGTCAATTGACACGAATAATTTCCATTATCCGAATATTTTGCCTTTTCAACAAAAAACTCAGTTGCATTTTGTGTATCTGTATTGACTATCTCTTCTCCATTTCTGGTCCACACAATTTTACTAAACTCCGTAGGGTTCGCGTCGTATTCGCACTTGATTTTCAACTGATCAGTGTAATTTTTCACAAGAACTCCATTTGGTGAGATAAACACTCTGGGGACATCTAAAAATAAACATTCGGTATTTGTTTATAAAAAAATTTTTCAAATTATAAATTGATAATTTACATTGGACGTCTAATACATTTGATGCTTCGAGCGACTCTTCACCCCGATTTTCCATGATTAGATTCCTACCGCGACATCTCATTCGAATTTTATCGTCGTGTTTAGCAGCGAGGAAAGAGAAAGTGGAAAATGTCGTGAACGTGCCATCGTCTTGCTCTTGGGTTATCTCTTCTTCCCCTTCATCGGCAGGCACTGGCATCATGTTAGTTCCATTGAACCATGTAATGGATGCTGCTGGTTTTGAATTCTTTACTGTGCAAACGAGTGTGGCATTTCTGCCCTCGATGATGGGCTCGTCCGGAAGAGTCATGTCGATTGAGATGAGATGCACTGGTTGGGAAAAATGAAAAATCAACACAATTGGTTTGTTTAGAAATTTGAAACGAACCTCTTTTGGTGAATGTTAAGATGAAAAGGATGTGAATGTAGAAGCAGGCCATTTGTAATACAATTCTGTACATTTTGTCAAAGATGCTCGCCAGCTTCACTGCATCGCTGCGGAGGAAAGCCGCTCTATAGCAAAAGTATCACGCCACATTGTATTGATTTGACGGAGAGGTTGTCAAATTGGTCGCACGATGGCAGCGCTGCGGGGAATGAATTTTAAAAGAAAGTTTGTGGAGCAAATCTCTAAATTTATGAATGAATGTATGAAATGATGAATTTTTGATTAATGTACAGAACTAAACGAACACCCAATTTCACATTGTAGTAATTAATTAGGCGTAGATTTTAAATTTATTTTCATTTATTGCCTAGAATGAATTTTTTCTGTACTTAATTCAAGTATTGATTAAATAAATTAAAAACTCTTTAAACATGACTCGTTGTTGACATTTCTACATTCTTTTTCTTCCTAGACGAACATAACATATATAACAACCGTGTCTTTGTGTCTTCAGGAGAACCCTTTAGTCTTGCACCAACTGACACATCATAATTGGTCAAACAAAATGCTTCACAAAACCAGCACACAGACTTACAACCAGTTCGTACAATGAGGTAAATTGACCAACCCAACAGGATGAGGAGCATAATGGACATGACTATTTCTAAAAACAAGAAAACATAAAATATTAGCATATAATAAACTACACAAAATATTTATTTACTTGCAATTTCGTTTAGTTTAATTATCTGAAACGTTGGACCAATTAAAAGCAGTGTGACGCACGTTATGAGTACAGTCCAACCAAATAGATGCGATATTAATTTCAACCATTTTCTATCATAAGGACAATGCCACTTTAAAAAAAAAAAGAATAAAAATATATATAACATATTAAAAGAGTTTAATAAATAATAAAAACAATTACCGAACCTTCCAGATTGGATGCATTCTTCCAAATCTGATATTATATGGCACATCACATTTTGAACATGTTATGACCTTAAGAATTTTTATATGTTGCAATAGGCAATCAGTATGAACCTGAACTTGGCATTCACAAGGGTTGAGCAATGGATTGTCTAAATTGCCTCCATAACCACATAGAAAACAATAGTTGGGTAAACTGACTACTTTGTATAGTTTAGATTTTGTTGAAGAAGTTGCAATTGAACCTTCTTCTTCATGGGTGTCTTGGAAGAAAGTGGATAAACGAGGTTGAGGTGGTTGTTTTAAGAAGCTGTCGTCGCTAAGAGCTTTGACAGGACTTGGCGCTTTGATTTCTTCTTCTGTTAAAATTTCTTCTTTAATTGGTGGCGCTGTTGCTGTGTACAATAAACTCATGTCATCGAGGGACCGTTGAGAGAGGCTTTTCCTGTGTTTTCTGTGATGGTACAGTCGGCTGAAAATGAAAATGAATTAATTTATTGTTATCATTTCGTTTTTTAATTTCTTACGATGATAATTCTGTGAGATTATCAGTTTCATCTTCCTCGTCTGATGACATTTCGTATTTTACTGGCGACAACATTAGTCAGGTGGAAAATCAGTAATAGGTTTTGTCATTTAAAAGATATTTGAGAGCCAGTAAACTGCAAAAATAAAATGTGGCAAAGAGAGACATTTTTGTTTATGCAATGCCAACAATGCTATTAAAAGCAAAGATAAACAATTCACTAAAACAATTGTGGTGTGAATAGATAACATGTTAAGTGAAGAATTCGTAAATGTCCCCAATTAAATCCGTACTCGTCATTCGTCAATCTATAAGCTTCCGTAGGTTTCAGCGCAGTTTTGTGCGCAGCGTCGAAAATCGGCTGACCGTGCCTAACCCTACCATAACACATGTTCGAAAAATATCACGATGAGGTAACACAAATCCCAAAATTAAACGTTAAACGATACATCAAAACTTTCACTGTAATAATGACGTGCTTAGAACGTGTAAACATCGTGTTTGGCGATCCCACGAACATCAACGGATCGAACTTTCGGAGACCGCGAAAACTATTTGCCTTTGTCAGCTTCGGCTTCTATAACTGAATTCAAAGAAAACAAATTATGAGGGTAGAAATTAGTTGTGATCGTGGTAAATTTATAACATATTTTATAAAAAAATTAGATATTTAAATTGAAAAAAATATTTTAAAAAAATTTTTAATTTTATTAATATTAATATATTATAGTCGTAATAATACACTTCTCCTTAACTTTAAATTTTAGTCAACATTTTAAACTAATTTGATCAAAAGATTTTCAACAGTTCTATTCTCCACCGCAGGATGCCACTCTCACCGCACCACCAACTCCGCATCGACCATGTGTTCGAAGCGAGGTGCATGCTGGGCAAACAGCTGGGATCTTGACGAGTCGAGCAGAGGAGCCAGCACCCAGGTGCCGACCAGACGAGGGCAGCACTACGCTCAGGGCCGGAAGATGCGCGCCCTTCATACATCAGATGCAAGTTGGTCGACCGGTTGAGAACATCCTCCCAAACAACAACCAACATACGACCAAAGAAACATGCACTGGATAACAAAATCGACGTCCCAACTAGCAATAAAAAAGGGACCAATCATTTTAACAACATACCTTGTAACAACATACCTTGCGTTTCTGCTCACATTTTGTGGTAAGTCAAACTATTCTTACCTTACTAAAAACTAATATATTTCATACTATAAATTTTAAAAAAGTAATTTTAATTAATACAAAAAATTGACACGTGGGGGGCATTTTTGTTTTCATTTTTTTTAATGTCAAACGGTGAGTGAGTTAACTTCCTCTTCCCAATGATAACAGACAGTTCATTCACATTTTGCTCACATTTTACTACGTTACTTTTTATTCAACGAAAGTGCAACCACGTGCTGCAATTTCATAATGATTCTTGAGTAAGTTCCGTACACTGACTGACATTAAGATATTGACATTCGTGGGAGCGGTGAGATAAAGAAATTTCTTAGAATCTGCATTGACATTAAGAATTTCCTACATTAACAGAGCCAAAATGAGAGTTAAGAAAGTGATGAAAAAAGTTAAATGTTACCAACCGTAGTCCGTAGGTTTGTTTAGGATCAACTTGTTTGTTAAGGGGAAGCAAACCATTCATAATAGCGTTATGTTAGTTTCAACTTTTGCTTCTCTTCTAGTCTTATTCTTTGCACAAATATCCATAATTCTTTTTTTTTTTTGGTTCCTGGAATGGAAAGGGTTGGGTTGTATGTGTCTCTAGTTCTCTCGTTTCCCTCTTTCTCTTTCTTGCTAAGTCAAGCAGAAAGAGCACTAGTGTGAGTGCAGCTTTGATTTGTTTGAACTGAGCCAACAGCAGAAAATCATGGGAGATCAGCTTTGGGCTTTGGCCAAACGAAGGAAAACCCATAGACCTATACTTAGTTTTCTAAGCGTGTCTTTTTTCTTTTTTTTTTTTTTCTTTTCTTGTTACGTTGTCTATGCTTTTGAAAGACAGTTGTAAGGAAACGTAAGAAAGGTCAAAAAATGTGGAACTAACAAGAGAATAGATGTGTTAAAAAAATTGGATGTAGGTATTAAAGAAGTTGGTTTTTTTGTAGTGAAGAGTTGTGGATTATAAGAGTGTATGTATGCCAGGGTTTTAAAGGGAAGAAGAAGTTGTGGAATATTGCCATAAAAATAGACGTGCTGTCATAGAGTTGGACAGATTTTGGCATTGTTTGGGTTTTTAAGTTAGGAAGGTCGTGTCTGGTTAAAGGAATTTAATTAATGTAAGTAAGAAACGGTTGACTAGGACTTGAAAATGTACTCAAAAAGTGAAATTTAGAATCAATAAAAGTTTTTAGTTGTTTTATAGTTGGATTAAAATGGCATTTATCTTACTGTACCATACACAATCTAGTTTATCTAATGACTAAAATCAAGATTAGTGTATTGATTTAAAAATCATTAACCCCATCGTAATTAAATATTGGGAGGTAAATGCAAAGTGTGTACACTAATCAGCCCAATTTGTTTTAAGTGTTACCTATAAGCAAATAACGTATTGCACATCTAGGTGCTAAAACGTTTAGCCCTCTTCAAAGATTGGAAAACAATAGCAATGTAAACGACAAATGAAGATAGACAAGAGAGGCCATTTTTAGGCAACTGAAAGAAGGGTAAAGAATGGAACAAAAATTCCTACTACACCAAAGCAACTAAACTGCACTAAAAAAACTAAAATGCAAACTAAATTAAAATACTAAAACTAACCACAAAAAAACCAAAAACATGAAAAACTTGAATAAATCTCAACTTGGATGTTAGTTAGCAAATATATTTTGTTTTCGTCACTTCCGTTCAGTGCGAATTATACTGGGTTTGGTTGTTTTCTAAAATTCATTCTTAAAATATTTAACTCGGTGAAAGTAGTGTGCGAATTCGTTGAATATTTTAGCTGGATTATCTGAGAAGTTGGAGATAATTTTAGACATGCTTAGAGAGAAATATGTCAAAACTTTACCATTTCTGAAATTCAAGCAACATTTTTCTTCAAATAACCTCCCAGCATAATTTATTAGTTGATTAAATATTTTGGGGGGATTTGGAAAAAGGAAGAGAAAGAAGCCGTTTGTTTTTAGGGTTAGGGAAAATGTTGATTGAGTCGTGCATTGTGTAATATTTTTGAAAATTAAGAGAGCAAATCTGAAACGGGTGTGTCCAAAATTAGAAATCTGGAGCAATTTGCATAATATAATTGGCCGATGAAGGAGAACGTAGAAACGCATTGGCAGTAAGGTTTACACAACTAGAAAAGGCAATTTCCATTTTGATCGGCCAAAAATGTAAGAAAATAAAAAGAAAATTTTGTGCCAACGTCATCAATCATTTCGGTTTGTGACAAATTTCTGATTCGGTCGCTTCTCACACCACGAAATCATTTCCTTTTAATTAAATCTCTTGGCTCCTCTACACCCTCCCATCCCTTACTTTGAGACATTAAAATCGCAAAGATCACATTACAGTGGCAAAATGAATCCCCACCCCCACAATTTCCACATTCCAACCTAATTAAAAATGTGTGGACAAGGAAATAACACGAGCCTATTTTCTAGCAACCGTTTTAAATCAAATATTTAATTGCCTGCCTCTTTGCTTAATCAACAAAATTTAATTAAAACATTTAAAGTTGCTTCATTACGATTCGATTACTATTTATTTACACAAAACATTGTTTTTTTACACCTAAAACTCATCTCAACACCTGTCATACAAACCTACCTCAATCCCGCCAATCAAAACTCTGCACAACACCCTTTCGCATTCCACATCACATGAGCGCCCCCTGCTGCCTCAAAGATCCAACATGGTATTTGCTGTCACGTTGAGTGATGATTCATTCTAAACTGATTAATTAACCATGAAATATTCATCTCATCTGATTCCAATTGCAATGTGTGGCAATCAAGAAATGGAAATTGAGAGTTGGAGAATTATGGGAATAAAAAAAAAAGGAAAAATGCCAAATGTTGTCAATTGTGATGATATGGCAGTTTTTCTTGTGACATGTTGGAATCTGTTAGGTCTTCTTTCTAACCTGCAAGTTTTGAACTTGGTGAAAACGTGACGAAGTTTCCAAACACAACTATTAATGTTTCACGTCATTAACTGGATCAGATTACCAACGCGGGAATACAGAACCAAATTGGTCTCTCGGTTATTTGGTGTAAATCCATTTCCAGGAAGAAGAATGGAAAGAAAGGTGGACGAAACGTTGCGAGCAATACCTAATGAACTACACTAATTATGAAACAGTTTGCTAAATATTGTAATTTAAGTAGAGAGTTGAAATTCAATTGGTGCGTAGGAAATTTAACAATGTTATCTACTGGTCTCTAAGACAGCAACAGAGCTAAACCTACTTTTTGACCAAGTAAGTACTACAAGAACAAGAACCAGCAGTGAATGACAAAATGGGATTTCATTATTGAACTAATGCTAGGATAATGGCGAAATCGGTTAGTGCCTATGTTACACATGCGCCGCATGGTGGTAAAAGTCGTCCCTAAATCAGAAACCAACTTATTTACCAGTCGAAAATTCTGCTCAGAATAAATATACCTTAATGACTCAACTGGTAGTGTCGAGACCGGTGTCATTTTTCTTCTATATAAATGGGCTGTTGAACCTAGCGTTGCAGACTCAATCAATTGTAACCTCAAACATTCCAAATAAGTATCTCGACCATATTTTTTTTCTTGAAAACGTTTTGATAACAAGGTTTAATATATACCGCCAGTTCTGGATTCAGGACACACTTCTGCTTGGCTCACCAAAAATTTAGGTTAGAGCCTTTACTGCATCTATTTATCCTAAATGCAAATAAAGAGGGAAATATTTAACAGAAAAATTCATTACTCCTCTACAGTGAAAGGATTTTACCAGTATTCTCATTAAATACACAAACAATGTCGAAAATTGTACAAAATTGTCGAAATTTATGACCATTTGGTATTTTAAAACGGATTTCTTTAATATCCAACAAAAGCTGTTCCCAATATGATATATTGATACACGTCAGATTTTGAAATAGCCCTCTGAGCTTAAACATGCTGAGTCATAGAAAATATAAGTATTTTACGGCTACTATATCCCTTAGGCCTCATGACCCTTTTGTGGATGCAGCCCCAATTTTGGTATGCAATAGTAATAATAATTTTTAATACAGTTACAAACTAATTATAAAATAGCTGAAAGGCTCAGCCTAAAAAATTCTATCCAAAATATAATTACATTACATGCAATGAAAGACAATACAAGAGATTAAAAAGTTTTTAATTTAAATTGGAAAAAAAGTAGTAGATTAAATTAGAGTATGAAATTAAATTACACAACTCATGAATCATAATCTTTGTCAGACAAGATAAACACTGAGGTGCAAAATCGAGGTCAATGGGGGTAAAGAGAGGGCATTTAGGAATGACAAAAGATGAAAAAGAAAAAAAAATATGAGCGATATTAAGGCAAGGGAAAGGCACTTTCTAAACATCCTAAAGGCCAAAGACCCTCTATAAATTACCCGAGAAATCCCCTTCTATATAAAGAATGAATGGAAGAAGTAGATAAAAAAAAGACAAACAAAAGATAAGTCTTTATCAAGCTCCCAATGGCCTGATCTATGATTAATCGTTAAGAATTGATGAAGACGATGTGGGTAGAGGATGAAATGAGGGTTTTTGAGAGAAGAATCGATGACTAATCAAAAATCCATTAAATTTGCCGACGGAGTTTTCTATAAGGAGTATCTGCTGGTCCGAGAATGTGCTGAACTCTCAGTTGACGAGTTGATGAAATTTCTCTCGTGATGATGACCGGTTCCTATTGTGCGTCGATCACCATTGCGTGAAGACACTCAGCCAGGCGAGCAATGAGAAGTTTGGTCAGGCAAGGACTTGGAACAAACCTCTGCACAAAAAGTGACCGGTCTGTGTAAGTTCTTGCTGTTTTTCTTTTAAAGTTTTGCTGTTGGTTTAAGTGGAAATTTAATTTCACACCACTTGAACAAGTTTGTTGATGTAGTGCTGGTAGCACTAACAGGAGAATTGTAAATACTTAAAGAGGCGCCAACTACTACATTGCTAGTATAATGAAGACCGGTTCCCCACACTGTTTCATACAAGAAGAAAAAGAACCCAAGGGAAACCGCATGGAGTTAGCACGTCTGATGTGTTTTACGAGTTAAATGTTTAAGCCACGTGTGAATTGGAATTGAAATTGATGTATCTTGCCTCGATTGCAGCGCCGCTCTGGCGGCCGAGTAATTATTCTTCACAGTTAGCCACTTAGACAAATATAGCAGTTTCAAGTGTTGCTCTGTGTAAATGCCTGCTCTTTACTGTTTCAACATCTAAGAAGATTGGGTTTACAAGACATGCCAATCAACACTAATAAAGATACTTGACAACTCTCAACGTACACTATAAATCTTCAGTTAATGCAAATGCAACTGGCAAATCCTCTATCAAAACATTTTCTCAACGTTTAAAAGTTTTGTTACCACCTGCACAACTACAGAACAAGTCTTAACTCTAAAAATAATTACCTCAAGTGGACTTTTTGGTTCAATAAGCCTCTTAAAAAAAAAAACTGCCTATTCTTGGGGGCTTTAGCAAGGCTTTTATATATCTTAAGATGTGTAAACTTTAAAAAGTTTCCATTGGATTAAATTAGAGGTATCTGTTTGACCATTGTGTTTACTTTCCTACAGGTGTAAACACTATTTGAAAAATTAAATTTAATTAAATTGAAGATTTACATAGCTTTTGCCAAAGGCTTTGCGTGTTACAAAGTTGACACTTGTTTTAAAAGGTTTTAATTTGACCAACATATTTTACAAGAGCTTTAAAATGAAACTTTTTCTTCCCCAATACTATTTTTACATAGCAGCATTGATTTACGTGTGAAAAGGTTGGGTCAACGCTTTCATTTCACACCGCCCATATGATATAGTGCAGATTGAGGTTTATCAGTCCTTCATATTTTTCTAACCTTCCAATTGTAGTAATATTAAAGTAAGAATTGTATGGATAAATGTAATATCTCTGTGGGAAATGGTATTTGTCATTCAATGCTACGAGCAGTGCAATTTAATAATAGATGCACCTGCTACAATTTTGCAAAATAGGAAATTTATTGGCTTAAATTAATTTCATCCTCAATAGTGAGCATTAGTAAGTGCACTGTAACGTGCTCTCCCTCTGCTTACAGGAAAAATAAAAGAGTATTGATTTGGAAGATTCGTGGCCACTGCTGAGGTGTTACAGAATACAAATAAAAAGGGTTCAAAGACCCGAAAACGAGCTTCGAAATAACCCACTTAAGTGAAACTCCCAGGTGAGCCATACGCCAAAATTGATTCAATTTTTGACCAAATCATGACGATAAACATGAAAAACGAAAAAATATCAATGTCCATTTCCTGTTTAAAGAGGAAAAAGACGGGTGTTTTAGTAATTGGGAAAATTGATCTCGTTTGTGTAGTTTGCGACACAATTAAGATCAAATAAGGTTAATTTGATTGGTTTCATTCGTTATTTCTACTTGCTTTGGTTGGACGTTCAACTAATTTGACTTTTCAACCATAGAGGGCGAAAATTGAAGTAACTATTTCCGTTGTTAAAGTCAAACTGTACATTTTAAAGATAATTATATATGCAGTAACCAAAGTATATGGCAGTAATAAGTTTGCAAATTAGTCAGATGTTGCAAAATCTAGTTTAGATTGAGGCTCTATGCTGCATGTTTTAAGATTTAATTTTATATCCATAACTAAGCTGAAAAACTGACAAGTGTACAAACCTAAAAAGGGTGTATAATTGTATTGTCAGAGTGTTGAGTCACCTCTTATCGATTAAAGTGACACCCCCAGGATGAATTTACAAAGTGACAGTATTAAATTTCACATTCCAAGCAGTTTACAGCTTTGCAATGGACATTGGGAATTGGGAGGTTGTAGCTTTTAAAGGAGAATTTATGGTCAGGGCTCGAAATGCATCAGTGCGTCGATTCACCCAGTTATTGCTATTGGAAGTTGATTACTTTAGGTCCCTCTCTGCTCTACCCTCCTCTCAATTGTCATCGACCAAATATATTAGGTTTTCCAAGACACAGCAGGTGGGGGGTTATGAGGGCAAGAGGTTACCTTTTGACCTGACAAACATGTCTTGTTAGCAGAGTCTACAAATCAATAGACACTTAATATTTACCCAAGTAAAATCTGAAAAGTCACTTAGCAAGTTGTGATTTGTTTATAAGTGGTGTTGAAGCGTTAAATTTGTACTTGCACGGTCACTATTTACAAAACCCTAAAGCAGACCTTGGTCATCGTTTTATGTATAGGGGAGAAAAACGGGTCGATGGCACGCTCTGCCACCTTTCTCTGCCACTCCCATCCACTTGGAAACAGCATTCGATTGCACTATAGTGGCTCGAGTGGGTTAGTTTACTTTTCATCACAATGTCCGGCAAGTGGTAATAAGGTTTTATATATTGGCTTTTTCTTGGTATTGTCCACTTAGTCGGCAATAATGTCATTTTGATCCAATTAAATTCGAGTAGAGATGTTGATAAATAAAAATAGCCTCTCAGTCATTGATCTTCACTGAGACTCACTCGGATTTCACGTTTGCTTTTCTGTCGTTTATTTTTTATTGCGTTTTCGGGAAATTGATTTTGAGCAATAAAAGTTTGAAATAAGTTGTAAAAGAATTTTAATTTTTCTAAAATGATAAATTTATCCAATTTTTCTCAAACTAATACAAAAATTATTAAAAATAAAGGTTAAAGAAGGCATGGGAACTAAAAATGATTGTTCTGTCTTTGAATTTTGTTAAATCACCACAAGAATAAGTAAATTAATGTAAAACAAGCATAGAACACTAGAAGTGCTAGTGATTTCATTCTTAATATTATTCATGATTTATTAGATGCAATTGAAAGTTGAAAACTCGTTGTAAAACAACTGACTTTTACAAAACTCACATTAAAACTTACTGCATTCAAAGTCAATATTTCTGAGTGATCAGTTTTCTATTTTTTTATATGGTTATTGTTAATTATACTGAAGAAAAAAATTTGGTTGAAAAAGAGGGTTTTAAATCGGTTTAATTAATGGGATTAAATGTTAGTCGTAATTAGTTTTCAATAGGAAAGGCGTTTGCATTTCCAAATCTAATTGCTGCAATCCAATTGAAATTTTCGTACAAACTTTGGGAAAAAAAGACATTTTTTGCCAAGTGCACTTCATTACAAATTCAAAATAAGTAGGGAAGAAGATAGGAGAAAGAAGATCCATGACACGAAGTTTTAATCAACAAGGTAAGACGCAAGTGTGAAAGCTCGTTGGCATGCATTTTCAAGTTTGCAAAAGAGTTTTGTCTTCAACAGAAAAGAGAGAGAAAATAAAAAAAAGATGTTTCTCTATATATGTGAACAAAGGAAGAAGAGAGACACTTCAACTAATGCAAAGAAGACAAAAGCAGAGAGCAAAGTGAAAGCAAAGACAATTTAAGTGGCTACAGGACAAATTCCTATTACCTGCTACAGTAGCCAAAGTACACAAAAAGGAACTGATATTAAATGAAGCTCAATCAATGAACAAGTACAAAACAAGCTTTTCATACTTTCCTCTCCCCCCTTTCAATAGACACTTGAAGAGAATTTTTCAATTCTATTCAAGTTGGCACTTGAAAGTTTGCCTTATCTACCTTCCTCCCTCTTCCACTTAAAACTAAGTTACAACTGCGGTGCTTGGTCAACTAAATGCTCTGACCTAAGTTGGCTCGTGTTGGCTTCATTTCAAGCCCATCATTTATTCATACGAGCGCTTTTCTCTATATAGTAGTGTGTGTTGGGAGGGCGATGGTGAAGGGGTGCCCTATTTTTATGCTCCTTTTGTGTATAGGTGCCATTAAAGTGGTAGCCACCTGAGCATGGGCAAATTGTTTCTGCGACTGGCACGTTTTACGCGAAGCGAGTGGCCCATTAGCTCCCATTACCAAATGATTTAGCGAAGCCGGAGGCCGAGTCTAATGCCCTTATTACATCCGATGCAACTTCTTTAAATCGCACGGAACGAGGCGGGCTTCATATAAACTCGCAATTTTATCACAAGGTTATATAGATTGGTTAAATTTAACTTGGTTGCAGAAAATGAAATAAAAATGAAGATGAAATTTTTTAAAATAAGAAGAAAGGTGAAGGAATTTAATCATTCAAAAAGTTCAATTACATTGTAATCAATAAAGAAGTAAAGCCTTGTTCTCCCTAAGAGCTAATTTTGTTTTCTTAAAGTGTACTAAGATGTAATTGCAAAAGAAGCTTTAAGCTCAGTTTCCAAGGGAGGAGACAGAGTATTACACATTTCACAACCCCATAAAAGATTGGGCAAAGAGGATTAAAATGAGTCCACCTCGACTCACCAAAGCCAGGTAATTGACACTTTCATCACTCCAATAAAAGAGAGATTTTTAAGACCCTATAAAAAAAAAGAGGTTCCTCATAAAATCACTTTTCTTATATTTTTCTAACACTTGCACCCAATAACATCTTGTCACAAAACAGTTGCCTAAAAGTTATTTTTATATATTCATTCTCACTTGGGTTTGAAATAAGATACTTTTTTCTCAATGTGGGGTCCATTTCCAAGTCAACTTTTTCCACAAAAAAAGAAAATACCACAGGAAATGAAAAGAATTCTAAACTGACATTCACCAATTGTCCATAGACAGTTTTGTAAGGGGTGGACACTGGCCATTTTTGATGGAGTTGCGTGGTTTTGTAGAACCCCCTGAGGGAAACATGGCTCCATCAACCCAGCTCGGTTTTCCAAATAAAACCCCCTTATGGCCAAAAGAGAGAGAACAGAAAAGAGCTATCATCAAGTTGAGGTCCCAATGCACTCACCGGACTCTATCCTTCGAAAAGAACATTGGACTACAGGGCTCTCTCTATACACTATTAAGCCTAAAAGTTTTTACTCAAAGATAAGGCTCAACTTTTCCCTCCAGAATAAACGCACTTTCTTTTTCCTTCAAAAAAAAATGCTTTTAAATAAAATTGAAATTGATAAAAAGAGAAAAAAAAAAAAGTAAATAGAAAAAGTTTAATTAATTAAATTTCCCTTTAGTTTTTTCCCTTTAATTTTTTTGTATGTTTTAAACAAATTTGGTGCAAGATTAGTGCCAAGATTCATCCCTAGAGATACACTTAAAATGAGATTAAGTAAATCTGAGAGAGAATGGTTGCATTGAAATCACATCTGTTGTATTTAGAATAGAATTAATTAGAAATTAAACATCCAATTCTTAAGTACACAAAAGTTTCAAATTGTTAATGGATAAGGAAAAAAAAGTTGAAAAATCTTTCAACTGACACATATTGAAATTCCTTCTTAAACACTCATGACTTTAAGGGAGAGAAAAGGAAAAAATTGATGAAAATGAGAAAACAGAGCTGGCTTAACCCTATAATGTTATGAAACTCATCAATCTTATTTTAGCCTGAATTAAAGGTGTTCACTTCAAACATAGTAATCAACGTGTTGAGGGGGATAGGGGAAGAGAAAAAATTAAACAAGAAATTAAAAAAATAGAAAAAGAAATCAAATTCATATAATTGCAATCAATTGTCATTATCATTTTGAGCCATTTTCATTTCACAAGCCAAAAGTGTAATATTCATACCAGCACCATGATGGCTTTTCTATTCAAGAATTCATCACAGACTCATTGTAGAAGAATGGATCTTTGAACATTTTTTTTTCCTCCTCTTTTCTTTCTTTTCACATTACAATCTTCACTCTTCTCTCTTCTTTGGTCCAAGCTGTGCGTAACTAATGCGTGGAATTTTTTCCCACTTTTTTCCCCCCTTCTACTTTTTTTTTCTTCTTTCCATGTTGGCAATTGCAAGAAATGGAATCTAGCTTTTTCGCATTTGGGAATAACATCCAATGCCTTGACTTAGAAAAAAAGAAAATATATAAAAAAAAAGAAAAGTATTTGTAACACTGTCTTTGCCAAGATCCCACCAGACTAACACCAACTCCACTTAAATCAACATCAAATCAAATATCTTTTTTCTCCATTCAAGCTCGATTTCACTCGCCTTTCTGCTAATAATATTAAGACTGCAGTATTCCAGTTGTTGAAACAGTAAAACTTAAACATTTTCCCTCTTTAGTTGGCGATAGATGTCTCTTTAAAAAAAGAGTTGAATCGCCTTGGTTGACTTTTGTTCGTGTGATTCTCTCATAGTTTCTGATTTCAGAGTAGCGCATGAGTCCATAAAGATTGGGACATTACTTTAGTTATGTTTACAACCTATATTGTGTGTGGTATTGTGATCCAATTATATAAAAAACTAATTTTGGGTTGACCCAACTTGTGTTAGTGTTATGCTCACCCTGTTTAGATTTGAAGCAAGATTCCTGCCTGTGTAGGAAGGAAAATAAGATGGGTATGGCACTACAGTTTTCTTAAAATTTTGGCCTCTATAACTCTTATAATAGAGCGATTCTGTGACAGCCAATCAGAAATCTTTGATTGGCGCTACTTGTAATGGGTGAGTTCAAATATTCCTCGAGTTTTCACTCTAGTCACCCTGACCGTCACGAGTTGTGCTATTTTCAATGGTGACTCGGGTGAGAATATTTGAACGCACCCAATACAAACACAGTTTTAAAAATTGTAATTCATTTTGTGGGAGTGTTTGAGATCTCAGGTACTGCTCTTAATAAAATTCCAATATACATCCCTGAACTAAAATCTATTTTACTAACCTGGGGCATAATAATTCACTACAAGATTCCAAAAGAGGATTAAACCAGAGCTTCCAGTTGGATTCCCTAAGGAAGCCAGAAAATTATTATTGGAAAATTATAAATTGGAATGGTTGTTATACAAAAAAACTATAGAATTTGATATAATAGTTAATAAGATATGTGTAGACCAGTGTTTGTTGTAGGTAAAAGTTTAGATTACGACAATACTTTGTATATGGTAAGACTATTTTAAGCTTGAGGCTAACAGGATTGAGAAGAATGACCTCCCAGATACACAAAATTCCATACTTTGTAATATGTAAATTTGTCTCAGTAAAATGCCACCATTAATTACCTGCTAGTGGGACACCATTCTTCTCAGCCTTCAATTAATTAAATAATCTGTCGTCTGCGCATGCGCAGTCGTAACTACCGGTCATACGAACCAACATTCTTTAAAATCTCTACATTTTATAATTTCTGCTTTATTGATATACACATGCATGGGATATAAGACGTACACATTATCTGATGTGAGCTTTTACAACATCATTTAACTTACACTTAACCCATTTTATTTCCTTGTCATTGTTTTCTTTTCTTTTCTCATGCTCGCCTGCTATTAAATTTGCAATGCAAACCGAAACTCCCATGTTTATTTGCATCCAATGAGAAAACAAGTGATGCAGAATTTCCTAGCGAGTTACAAAGGTTATTACAATGCACATGTTTAAAAGAAAACATTTACTGCTTGATTTACTTTGAAACATTCAAGTGGTGAGCAAATAAACATTATTTTTCCTTGTACAAATATTTGTTCACTCCCAAAAAATAATGTAAAAAGAAAGAAAAAAAACGTAGAAGAAAAATGATGATGGACATATCATCACACTCCATTTGATGAAGCCTTTTCAAGCATCAAAAGTCCACTATCATGAAGCAGCATGCAAGAGAAGGATAATATGCTTAAGCTGATCGTTTTCCTCATTTCAAAACGTGTTCTACTAATTCAACCGTGCATGCAAAGCTGGAGGAGCAACTTATCACCTCTAACCAAGGGCCCTCTCACAGTCTAATTATGCCGAATATGGTCGCCACTTATCTCCACTGGACCAGCAGAAAACGTTAAGCAAGATAGAATGGTCGTTATACAAACATTTGCTCAAACTGCAAATTGGCATTTTGTAACCTCGATCAAAATCTGTCGATGAGAAATGAATTTAACATATCCATTGCCACGCAACCTATGAGATTTGATCATTAAAATATGCTCCCGTTTCCTCCTCTCTCTCTCTCTCTCTCTCTCTCTAGTTAATGATATTGCTTCTTCATTTCGCGGATTGTTTTATGGTTGAAGGGGGTGTGTGGCAAAATGCAAAAGGCAGTTAATGAATTTTTCCACGATGCGTGTCTGGAGATGTTGGTTAGACGCGTTGAGAAAGGACAAAATCTTTCTCCATATTTTCCCTTACTTGCCACGTGGTTTGAATTCCTAAGAGGAAGAACTGACAACGTGAGGTGCATTTTAATCAGGCTTGCAAAGACGGCAATATTATACCCCGTTTGATTCTATATTTCGCAATGAATACTCTTATTTAGGCAGAACATTTTTTTTTTTTTTAGAAATCAGAAAATGTATATATAATACTGCATTGCAGGTTTAATCTGAGAGAATGTCGGAATACTAAAGTTTGAACCATGTTGGTTTTTAAATTGTCATATGTCGTCAACAAGATGTCATAAATGGATAATAAGAAAAGTAAAGCTTAATGACGCCAACGACAGCTGTGGTCATTCGCAGTAAGAACAAGTCAAAAGGCAAATCAACGGAACAGAAGAACAGGCAAAACGACATAGCGCAAATTAAAGGTTAAGCAAACCAGACAAGGTTAAAACCTAAAATTTGAGTAATGACACTATCATCATACATGTACCATAAAGTACACATATACAGGTGGTCATACTATATGTCATTCTTAATCCTTTCTAAATGCGAGAAACAACTTGATATGCAATATAAATACTAAACTAAGTCTTGACGATACAAGTTCTTGCATTGATGACTGTAAACGTTACACTATTAGTTGTTGTATGATACTACAAAATCTACTACTGACGGACACATTCAGGAGAGTGTAATTTCATAGGAAAACCGTAACTTCCTTTCATTTCTAGTTATTGAAATTTTATATCCTCTGACGTCATCTGTATGGAAATGAAATGTTGTGACGTCACAGATTATAAAATTCATTCAGGCTGCAGTTTAATTGGTTTTTAAGTGCAGATACCGTCTGGTGATCGCGTGTATAATGAAAAGTCAATGTTTGCATTTTAAATTAGTCGATTGCTTTTTTCTATATTCAACAATTTACAATTTTAACTCACCTGGACTTTAAATAACAATGGTATAGATTTTGCAAAGCACTCACTTAATGCAACTGCGCATTCCAAAGACTTCTTTGTGTCATAACAATAACACCTACTTTCAGGAAGTGTTTTTATTTCCAAGTCGCCGCAACAAAACGTCGTAAATAATTTACGCCGTTTTGTTGTATATATCAATATTTCTGGAAAAAGGGAAATAAAATTTGTGATGGCATCACAAGATGATAAATATTGAAAAGGCTGGTAAAGTCCTAGTTTTTAGCCATTGAGAACGTCGTTGTATAGAAAAGGGAAATAGAAGAAATTGTGGCACTCGTCATAAATTGCGAAGTAAGATATTAAAATTGAGATGTTTTTGAAGGCGAGGGGGATGTTTATGAGTTGTGTGTCTTGTTTTTCCTCAACACCTGAAACACACTTGAAAGAGTTTTATGGTTTAATTTTGAAATAGGCACGTATTATGCAATAAACTGTGGATGCAATGCAGATGAGGGGATGGAGAGTGCGAGATTTGATTTGTTTATGGTACTTTAAAACGCGCTTTAAACCACGTGTGGTGATCGAAATTGTGAAAACTGAGCAGAGTGTGTAAATAATTTTCTTTAACTTTATATAAAACTCATTTATAACTATTACGAGACGAATTGGAGAGAAAAAAATTCTCAACACGCTTCACTGCATTGCACCTGTGCCGCTCCGAAGCCAGTTTACGGGCGGTCAAAGTGACGGTAAGTTTTTTTCCCCTTCTGAAAAAGAAATATTATTTGCTTGCAAATAGATTTTTAACTTTAATATACTTCAAGAGACTAAGCAAATAAAATACACTCTTCGTCCATGATGACAGCAACCTCCCCTACTCTCGACAGGGACGTAGATTTCTTAACCTGTCAAACTGTCAATTCGTATGGAGTCAGAACACAAATCTTTGTGAATTCTTCCGCTTTCTGCATTTGGGCAAGTCAAAAAAAAAGATAAAGGCTCTTTTTAATTTCTTTTTTTTTTCTAGAAATATAAAAAAAAAAATGAGTCGAGAGTTTAATTTTGAAAAATATATTTATTTTCTCTCTAAAAATGACAGTTTGGACAGACCGAAAAAACCACTCTGACCGGTTGATGAACTTAAAGAGGGATTCGTGTTTTATGATCAACTACTAATCGAATTTGGTGAATTTTTTAAGAAAGAAAATATTGTTTCAGTCATTTAGGTCTTTAATTAATGGGTATTGATTTATCTTTCTCTTGGGTATATTCACTTACATTTGCACGTAGCAATTAAGTATCAATAATGTCGGATCGCGTCCCAAGTGTTTACACACATCGTGCACAAGCAACTGCACTTCAGGGCGTCGTTTGCTAGCGTAGCAAACTCTTTACGCACCGCTTTTTAATCCTAATATGGAGGAAGAGCGCTTTAAGTGCTCGTACAAGAGTAATTTTTTAAAAATATCTACTCGGGAAGAGAAAAAAAAAAACCTTTTTAAAGTATAAAGTTTTTTTTTTTGTGTGTGGGAGTTTAAATAAAAGTTAGAAATTAAAGTAAAAAAAGTTTCGCTCTGGTTTGGAATGAAAATATGTGGGCAATAATAAGAAAAAAATTTTTGGAGTAATGAAATTTGTTAGAATGTACCTTGTGGGTTGAAAAGAAGAAAGTATAGAGATAGAGGTATAAATTTAAAAAAAAAAACAGTGGTAGGAGCAGAGTTTCATTGCAGACATAATCAATAGTTTTGTGTGAAATATTTCTCCACTTGTGTAATGTTAGCTCTGGTTGAGCTGTAAATTGGTAGAGTGAATCATCACATCTGTACTTGATCATTCTGTCTAATAAAAATGTTGGCTTTAAATACATTGGGGTTAGAGTAATAAAAATACAAAGTTTTAAAGTTTTATCTTTATTCTAATTAGGCAACTTAAACTTTAATAATTGATGACAAGTGAGCTGCAATTATAAAAAAAAAAAGAAGAGTTGCAGGTCTTAACCTTTAAGAAAAAGAGAATTTTCTAGTTTATATGTGGTATTATCCCAGAGTGAACGTACATATCTCAGTACATGACAACATTCGCAATTCCCTAAAGTAAACAAGTTTCAGTGAGGAGCAAACATCTTGCAAAGTCTGCTAAGAAGGGAGGTAAGAAAGGTGTAGTAGGTGAACGAAATCCCAACATCCATCTAACAAATTTCCCTCTTATACTTCCAAGAACAGAAGTTTCCAGTGCAGTAGCCATAACTTCTTGTAATAAGAAACGTCTGCTTACTCCACCTGAACAAGACATATCTTCAAGTCCAGTGGACACGTTCGCAAACACTATGTCACCATTGCCAAGTGTGTTGACACCAGCTACTGTGCTTTGCAGACAGATTTAAACCTATCCAAGAGTAATCTTTGTCCCCCTAAGGATTTCTCCTGCTTGAGATACTACAGTATCCTCATTTTGGCGGTTGGAGAAAACCTGTTTTCTTGTAACTTGGATAAACTGTGGATAATAAGAAGTTGTGGTCACAGGGTTTTGATTGTAAAGTATAGCTTTGGAATAAAGGGAGAAATATATCTGGGGGTAATGTAGAATTGTAGTTATTTTGGGCTGAGAGAGAAAATAAAGAGTAAGATGAGAAGTTGGGCAAGTTCTTAGAAATGAGTCTGTTCTTGGTTTAGGTTTACAGTCGCTGGAAGGAAGTTGTTAAGAATAGTTTTGTTATTGTGTAGAGGGTTGTTTTCTACATGGGGAAGTAACATGTAATTGACAATTGAAGTGTTTACGCTGTCGAGGAAAGTTATTAGTTCAATAAGTGGTGTAATATATTGCTATTGAAGATTCTGCAATGCGGTTGACTAGTGATTAAAGAGGGCACGTGATATGCTATAAATTAAAGCTTCGTTTTTTTATAGTTATAATTACTATTACACTCTACAATTGCCGTTTTTACGCCTAACTGTCTCATCATGTACTGTTTGTAAACACAAGCTTTGTTAGGTACAGAACGAAACCTAACGTCGGGATTCATTGGCGACTCGTCATCGTTCACGATGGAAAAAAACTCTAATAAAAAAATCAGTTTTTACACAAATTTATTTATTTTTCATGTTTACTCTGCAAATAGATTATCCGTTGATGGACGGTCTATTGGCAGGATTAAATTCAAAGACACCAGCGGAGTTTCAAATTGGTAGCCATTTGCAATATCACAGGAAGTTGCTCTGATTGGCGCATATCTAACTCTGATTTATGACGTAACAAAGGCGCTGCGCCATGAATCACATCATTAAGTTACCTTTACTGATGTGAACCTTATAAAAACCCTATAAGATTTGCTGCACATTTGTAAAAGGAGAAATTTAATACACTGAGAAATTAGTTGAGTTTTTTATTTATACAAAAATTATAGATATAACGTAATTACAGCTTAAATTCTCTTGTTGGGACGAAATTTAACATATTCAATTATTCAAATTTTTAATCCAGAGTTCCAGAATTAAAAATATGTAACTCATTAAACGATTGTGAAAACGAAATTACGCTATTCGCTTTTTTTTTTCTACACATGAAATAAAGCATTTACTTATAACTTTGCTCTACATCACCTGTAAAAATTGAGTAGTTTCTCGCAACTCTCATTTAAGCGGATTGCTTTCCATATAATTAGATTAGTGTGTGCCAACATTAATTCTTCTTATAAAACTTCATTTCTGCCTTCACTCTAAATGAGAAAAAAAAATCTTATTAATAAAACAGAATGAAAAAACGAGACTGAACGAGGGAAATACATCAGAGATTTTTCTCATCACATTTTAAAACTTTTAATACACGTTTTAAATAATAAAAAAAGAAGACACTAGACATATGCGTGTTTTAGAATCAATACCCATTCAATATTTCATTCGTCTTACACCACATGTGCAGAGGGGGATGCTAAGCAGTTTGTACACATACATCACATGAATTTCAAAACAAATCTAGGAACTGGTGCGAGTTGGCATCCTTTTGCTGCAAGTGGATTGCACTCTTCCTCCTCTCTTCACAAAATTGAATAACTTTGAGTATGACCCACGGTCTGCTGCTATCAAACTGCCAGCCTCCATTTATGACTCGACTGGGTCAGCTCTAACTCACACTCTACATCATATCGCTCCCACGGATATCAATAAAAAAAAAAGATGGCCAATCATTTTCCTCTCTCTCTCTCTCTCTGCTTTACCGTGGGATTTATAATAAATTCACAAGTCCCAGAGGGAAAAAAATTGCTTAGCTTACCTCAATTCGCAGCCTCAGCTTGAGGTTATGTACAGATTACTATGCTAAAGGATATGCATGGTGATGTTCATGAATTTCATCAATCAATAAATATCTATCATATACATCCCTTCCTGTTTGACTTGCATGCTGCAGGCGTTAATCAGGTGGTGGTCAGGATTTTAGATGCCAACTTTTAGTCATGGAAATTGAAAACGGGAAGGATGTTGGGTAATTTTTTTTGGTAAAGTTTTGTTAGTCAGATTTGCTTAGGTGTAAATAAGATTTTAAATTAACTAAGGTGAGAATAGGCGTTAAAGTAACAGTAAAATCTTTTTATATGTCATTAGACAGGAAGAGTAGAGTTCTTCTTACAGGATATGTAATCACTTTTAACTTTAGTATGAACTTTTGGCAGATGTTTTAGGTAAAGTTTGCCATATGAAATCATTTTATATATTGTGGTAGTGACAAGTTTTGATCACTCCAAGATCCAAAACTTTCATTTTATATAGGATCTGCACTTGGATCACATTTTGATGTTAGGCTTATATTTACAAAGTTGGTATAGTTATGTTTAATTATAATATGAACTCGTATGGTCCACAAAACGTTTACATACCTACATTTGTGTTCAGATATTTAAGTCCACGTTCATCCATACAGTGTGTGCAAATAAATTATCAAAATGTAACCAAAATTCTCTTGTTTCATCTTAGGAGAATTGATTGACAAAACTCGTTTTTTTTTCACAATTTTTAGTTGAAATCTCTGTTTATTTAGATGTTAAAGTAGATGAGAAGTAAGTAATTGACCTTTTTAAGTTTTCATGTTTCTTTTGTTACGTATTTGTTCGATTTTTTTCTCCCCTTTACTTTAAAGCCGTATTGAAATTCCCCTTTGGGTTTTGTGTGGCTTGAGTGGTTGGAGATGGTGACACACGGGAAAGAGAGGAAGGAAAAAATATTTTTAATACTTTGAACATGTCGATAATCTTCAATTTAAGCATGCTAACCGCAAGAATGATAGGGGCGATTTTAATTTGCTAACAACATAACAAAAGTTTTATTATTAAATTTTTCAACCTGGAGGAAAAATTCCGGAGTTTTAAGGAGATTTATGTAAATGACATAGGGAAAAAAAAATTAAAAAGAGAAATGAAGATTTCAATCACATATAGACAAAGATTATTTCTTTCCGTGAATTAACAGTCAAAACGGAGAGGAAATTAATAAAAGGTTAGGGCTTGTAGGTGCCTTGTCAGCAACAGCTGGCATTCACGGCGCATTTCAGAACGACGTGACCGCACGTGCATTTCTCTTGCCAACTTGAAAGCACATCACAACAAACCCTACTGCATTTTTCACAGTCATTGCTTTATATCCCTCATTTTGGCCACCTTAGTTTACAAATACAAAACTGGAATTGTAAAGAACAATTATAACCCCCATTAAATTGCATATTGCCATATTAAATTTAATGTTTTATATGGCTATGTGCTTATTTATATATGGCCATATGAAAGATATTGACATTATGGCCACGTAAAAGTTATTGACATATAGGGACATATGAAAGGTATTGACTATATGGCCATGTAAAAGGTATTAACATATATAACCATATGAAAGGTCAATTGACATGTAGGGACATATGAAATGTATTGACATATAGGGACATATGAAAGGTATTCAGATATATGGTCATGTAAAAGGTTTTAACATACATGATCATATGAAAGGTAGGGACATGTAGGGACTTATGAAAGATATTGATATATAGGGACATATGAAAGCTATTGAGATATGTAAAAGGTATTATTGACATATATGGACATATGTGGCCATATTCATTAAAATTAGGGCTCATTTTAAAAACACATGACACCATACCTAATCTTAGATAAATAGGATCATAAATTGTGATCTTGTATGAGAAGGAATTCGATCCGAGTAATTACTACAGAATGATAAGAAAGAGCCATGTCTAACTTAAAAATCAAATGAGACTAGAGTTTTTGCTTGAACCTGCTGCCACAACTCATTTCCTAGCTCTTCCTTTCTTCATCCCATTTCCAACACGTGCTTCAACCTCGTCCCTGCATTCCAAAACTGTCAAAACCCAGCTGGTGCCTAGCAATGGGGGACCCGACCTCCCACGTTGCACCCTCCTCAAACTTGTCTCTTGTAACAGCCAACGCAACTAACTCATCAGCAATGGCTGTCTGTCAACAAACCCATTAACAAAAGTCGAAGCTCAGTAAAAATCGAAGGAAAACTCTTTTATTTTCTCTTTTATGTATGTACCTCTTGGCACACATTCAAAAACTTGTGAGCCTATAACATTCACTCTAAATGCAGTCACGTGACAACGTTTAAGAGACAAGAAGCAGAAATGAGAGCAAGTTAATGCAAATGGAGCAAGAGAAGTCGTGAAGAAAAATTCATGCTTCAAAGACTAGCAGAGGTATGTTACCCCAACAAGAGTCGACAGAATAAATCTTAATTCACACATTATAACCCAGTCATTTCCTTCCCCTTCTCCCTGCCTTTTTGGGGTGGTCTGGCATATAAAAGGAAACATTGCTTTCCCCTCTCTTACATCTTCATGTACCACCCTGTGACAATAACTTTTGAAACGCATAAAAACAGTGAAAAACATATTTTCCAAGGCCCACATGCACTAAACTTAAAATGTGTTTCATGATCAAAGAAGCAGAAAAAAATATGCAAAACAGCTTGCAATATATGGTACACAAAATTTGTTTTATGGAAATCTCTGCAAAGATTTTTTTTTTAACTTTAACTTTTAGGCTCCCATATATATAGTGAAATGGTGTTTTTGCATATTGCAATTGCTGGTTTGGTGATTGAAACATCGAGAATACGGTTTTAAGCTGAGGATGAAGGAATCTTTGCTTCGGTTCATTGTCCCGTATTTGTTCACTCACGCAAAGCGGATGGAGCAGATGGTAGCCATGTGTTGCATCATTTCACAATTCACACGCCACTGAAGACAAACAAGACGAAGTTGTGTGAAGAACACTGTGTGAGGAAATATTTTGTAAGAAAATAAGAAAGGAAAGAAAAAATGAAACGGTTCTTTATGCCTGTAATTTGAAGAACAAGATTGGTGATTAGACTTGTCATTGCTCAAATTTAAGAATAGTAAAGCAAGAAATGGACAATTCAATGGTTGCACCTTCAGAATTCACTAAAGAAAAACTGGATACGCTACAAGACGGAAATATTATCTTTTCAACAGGTGATTTATGGTATTTGCTCAACTCTACCAATTAAGGAAGACTATTCAAACTGATATCACTTTTTATGTGATCAGAAATTAATTTTGATTTTTAAGAAAAGCAACTCCTTCTATATGCAGGAGGAAAGTTTACAAGACTGCGCACACTTAGGAAATTGACTTGAAATGTCATGAACAGGTTGTCAACATGTTAGATTGCAATTGACAACGTTCCAAGTAACATAGCACTACAAGTTTTATTCTTTATGGGATAGATCTGAAGAACATATTGAACAAGATAAAAGAAAAGTGTAAGGATTAGCAATCCTTAAGTATGTAGGGAAAATGCCAACACGTGATTCAACTCATGTTAAGCTCATTTCTTGGCGAGATCTCGCGGGATTTGAAACAAATGTAATTTCTGGTCAACTTTAAACCAAAAATAAATTCCCCTTGAACTTGTTTGAAATTCAATCTTGTTTTTTAAAAAAAAAGAAAAGGTAACGTTATACAACACGAGGGAGTTGTCACTATTTACCAAGAAAGAGAGAAGAAGAGTGTTTTTAACTCTGCAGCAATTATTAAGTGCAACATAATTGAAACATTTGTAATTACCACACACTGTGCCGCGAGGACTGCACGTGTGCACTGCTAAATCAGCAACGACAGCTTTGATGTACGACCTCGCATACGCCCCTACATGCTTATGAGCTGGTAACTGCAACGCCAACGACGTACTCGCTATTGGAGATTAACACCAATTAATTCACACAACCCATTGTGTCAACAGATGGCACTTAATTGGATTGTACAATGAACCACCCAATCTACATTTGAAAACGTGCAATAATGATACAATATGAGTAAATTGTTTGAGACAAATTTTTCTAATGAGATTACATATATCAATAACTCGGTTAATTCACTTTCACTCAAAAATCTCTGAAAAATTTGAAAATTAATGATGAACTCTTCGTCGCCAATCAATCATTAATTGATTAGAGCACTTTTTTAAGTGTTATGGAAAAGTAATTGACATGATTAATGGATATTTGCAGTTGTTAAATACGCAGCTGAATACTATCAATGTTGATAGGAACAAGATGTTAAGTTAGTCAAGGTTTTCGCTTGAAAAGTGACAAGTGACT
Organism: Pachymerium ferrugineum; assembly: GCA_034686365.1. Lineage (NCBI taxonomy): Eukaryota > Metazoa > Arthropoda > Chilopoda > Geophilomorpha > Geophilidae > Pachymerium > Pachymerium ferrugineum. Next base: position 9,506 of record JAQGAS010000646.1, on the reverse strand, counting down.
TTGGCAATTACTTATTCATTGCTCCTGCGTATTAATAATTTAAGCTAAATGCAGTGTGTGATAACCTTGTACATTTTGCATATGTTCAAAGTTGTTTCTTGAAAAGTTTGCAAGTTGAAAACATCTTTTAAGATTAAGAATTCTTTTGGAAATTTATTCGAGGAGTTCTCTCTAGCTCTCACTTGCAACTTAATCGAATGATCAAGTCTCGGTTTACTTTTTAAAGTGCTGACAATCAAGAGTTTCCTTACCTTCTGGGAGGGAATTAAATTACGCTGATTTACACCTGCACCTTTACCTCACTTAATTTCTTACGGAGTGGTCGTCCATTACAGTTGGAAAAGTTTCAACCTCAGCAAAGAGAAACCACCGCATTGGTTTCAGTAATGAATTAAAAGCCAGGATGGTCAAGAGTCCATTTTACCTGTAACCACTCTCTTTCAACTTGATAGGAAGAGAGAAGAAAAAAGAAAATGGAAGTGAGAAGAAGAAGAAAAAATCGACATCCTTCTCGTGATACGAGGCCAGTCCTAAGTGGTTTTAAACTTTATTACACCTCGTGCATCTCACTTTGGATAAGTCGGAAGTGATTGGAACTGACTGTAATGGGCGTCTTACGAAATTGAATGCGTAGCTTATGTCAAACTGTCACTTCACCTCATCTTTATTTTTTATTTTTTATTTTGCAAAGATTCTTGCAACAATGTATAAAAAAAGAACGGAAATTGAATTGTTTACGGAGAGGCCTGTTGTTATTTTAGATAAGCAAATGTTTTGAGTGGTGGCTTTTAAGTTTTGTTCGATTCTTTTTGCGTGTTGAAAAACTATTTCCGGCCAGTGGAGAAACTATTGTCTTTTTGGACGATAAGATGATCCGAAATGTTCAATATAAGCAGTATACGGCTTGACAGGGTAGGTAGAGGAGACAAAATTGTCTTTTCTTCTGTCCCAAATTGCCTCGTTGCCCCAGCAACACGATTGTCTTCAAAAATGTCATCATCATGAGTGAGGCGATGCTCAGTGTGTAGCTGTGTTATAAATACGATTTCATCTACGCATGAAATCAGGCTTTGTTTTTTTTTATTTTTATAAAGAAGTATTGAGAGTCATTGCGAGTTGGGGAAGTAGCTCTTTGGCTAAAATGTAAAAATCTTGTACAACAACAGCTAAAGTGCAGTTTTTTTTCTTTTTCTCTCTCTCTCTCTGTGCGAAGAGTTGGAATGATTCAATTGAAAATCGACTGGTGTCGAAGGGAGAGAGAAGAGAGAGGAAATAGCTTTACATGCAAGAAATAACTGTGGGTTTTGCGGAGAGTGAGGACACCGCATGTCGTATTGCTATGAAATGTGTATGGTGCGTATATAGGGAATGTGACCTCCTAGATTGCGGATTTGAAGATTGCACACTGACGAAATAAAGTGTTTATTATACAAAACAGAAAAATAAAAGAATGAATTCTGAAGGGGATTACAGCTCGACATGTAGGGTCACACGTGGCGAGAACAGGTCAAACTAAATAAAAAAAACACCTGACAGACACAAAATTAGATAACGATAAAAACTTCATGACTAAAATTATTAAATGGCTCAATAATACTGTTATTGAAACATTAGTAACTTGAAATGATTCAAACCAACATTAGTCAGTTGAAAAAGTTGCAGTAATATGACCACATACTGCAATAAAACTGGGTTGCTTTATCTGCAGTTTTCCACAAGTTGTAGGATTACTGCAGTTTACAATATATACTTCGTATAAAGTTATTATTTCAAATTTGAAATTACACAGAAAATAAGATTATCCCAATATATTACAATGCACATCACATTACTAACTAAAAAATAAGTTGAACTCACACTTAAAAGTTGTGATGCAAAGGATATAGTGGAGGGGGGCATAAAGATTATACCATTTCTACATTCCCTATTGCTTTTTGTCCCATAATGCAACAAATCATTCGTATCATTTTTTTGGCTTCAATATGAATGCTGATGTAACTTAAATGCAGCTATCAACCGATTGTGATAAGTAAATCTCATTTCAAACGAGAACTTGCGAGATTTCAAAACCTTAAATTATTAAACTAATTTCATCTCATCAGATTGAATTACCTAATTATTTACATGCCAGTAAAAGACTCAAAATAACTAAACTTGTGTGTTTGGCAGGCAAAATAATTGTCTGACTTTTGCAAAAGAAAGAACTCGTTATAACAAAGTTGTGCAATCATATTGTAGTGTTTACAATCAAAACTACACAAGCATCTCTATTATAAAAAAAAGTTTCAATATCAAAGAACCAAAATAATTGATTTTATTTATTTGAAACTTTTTATGAATTTTATTTATCCAAATTTACACCTAAATTGGCAACGACCGCATTTTTGGGTCTTCAAAAATTCAATTCCAGATCGGGGAAAAAAAATGGGTGTATTGCCCTTTTTTCATTTTAGAAACATTGAAAGAGGAGAGAGAATAGTGCCGACCTATATTGCTGCATGTTAAAAGAGAATTTATAAAAGGATACAAAAATTTAATCAGTGAAATTTGAAAACCATTTTCTAAAAAGAAAAAAAAATTTTTAAAAAGAAAAAAAAAAACTTTGCTTTAAAAACATTTTGGCTTCTGTCGCATCAGCAGAGGTGAGGATAAAAAAAAAAGAGGGGAGTAAAAAGGGCTTCTTGACTCACGACAAAATTGAAAAAAGGGCACTGCGGGGGATGGCAACGGGAACCAGGGCTCATTTATGGAGGTTGCAAAAGGTGGCGACAGTGAGAAGGAGAGATGCGTGTCTATTGGGAGCCTCTTGCAGTTTTTCACCAAGTAGCTACTCTTACGACCCTGCACTTCTCTCTTGCACGGTCGATGAGGTCAACAGAGTTCATCTAAAAGCGGGGGGAAGGAAGAAAAAACAACCTCCCTCAACCTACTCTCTGATCCACTATCAAAAATGGATGCAAAAAAATTTTATTGACTTCCATCTTCCTTCAACCAAAAAAAAAAAAAAAAACTCTCAACATCAATTAAAAAACATTAAAATTAAAGTGGTAATCTTACGAGTTATGAATTATTTACGAAGTCTAAACCTGTCCTAGTGGTTACAAGAGGAAATTGGAGTATGAATATTTCAAAACATTTTTTTTTTTTATAAGTGGAAAGAAAAATTTGAAAAGTGTACAAATATTGCAACGGGGTAAAAGCATTATAACATATAAAATAAAGTTTGTGTACACAAACGTTACAAGAGGGCGTAATAAGAGTGTGTGGAACAAGGATGGCTCATGTATTATGCAATATGTGAGGGCTTATGACACATGGCGAGTGTCAGGTATAAGGCAAAGTGAAGAAACCCATTGATCTTATTACAGGTTGGTTGGATGAAAAAAGAGAATAAAAAAATAGATGTAAACTTGTATTTAGAGAAGAAAATGATAAAATGGATGTACGTGTCAACCTGATGTTGACAAACAGTTGTTTGAGTGGGAAAAATATTGCCTGGATTTGTACAATTTTAAGGTGGGTTGTTTTTTTCCAGCGATATAGAGTGAAGAAAAATTCGTGTAGAGGAGAAATAAAGAAAATCTCGTGTACAGTCTTTGACTTGTGCTCTGTTGGGATAAAAGAAAATGTGAAATATGAGGCCCTTGCTAATCGTTTTTGGTTTGAATGTCGTCGCTTACTTATGAGTTTCCAAACCTAACCTGGTGGGAACAATTTCCGGAAAAAGAGTTGGCTGTTTGGTGAGTGTTGAGTTTCCTCTACTTGGAATTCTAGGGGAGGAAAATTGTCGGTGTTTTTGTAAAGGAGTATTTTGGATTTCAATTTGAAAAAATAATTTTTTTGTATGTGTTGTAATAATTATTTTGGAACAGCTGAAAATAATTAAGAATATTGATTGTGGAGATGTATATTTAAAAAGCGTTTTCATTTAACGTTTAGCAATAAGATGCTTGAAAGTTTTATTGAAGAAAAATATAAAAATTAAGTGAAAATTGGTTTGTTGCGTTCAAGAGGATTTGAATATGGAAATAAATCTGCATGATATTTAGTTTTCACTTGATAAAAGATGTTTTCAAAGGTTTTCAAAGAGGTTAGCTGCAAAATCTTGGGATTTATTTTTTAAAAAGATGAACACTTCAATTCTTATAACACTTAAGGAGTATCTTACACTGCTCTGTCTTTGAGTATACAAACAAGGGGCAAGATTTACATCTTTTACTGGCCCATTCCCTCTTGTTTCATTTCCATTCCACTTTTGTTTATACGATGCATTTGTATGCTGGTCTGGTGTTGTGTTATGGTATTGGTTTAATTGGAATGAATAAATTTAGTTCTGTACAAGGGACAAAGGGGTACAAGAAGGGACAAAGGGATACAAAGTGTAAGAAGGGACAAAGCGGTACAATGTTGCAAGAAGGGACAAAGTGGTAGAATTTTAGTAGAAGGGACAAATTGGTAGAATGTGTACCAGGTCTAGTTTGCAATTTGGTATTCTAGTCTTTTATTTTTCATTTGGAATTGTATGATGAGTGGGGTAAATTTGTAGGAATTGAAAAGAGAAGCGCGTTTATGAATTTGATTGAATGGACACGGTTTTAGAATGAGAAAAAATGGCAAAAAAAGAAAGATTCATATAAATCAATCATTTTTCCAATATCGTCTTGTAATTTGTCAGCCATCTCCCTTTAAAACAGGAGCCTGATGGAAAATTACAGTTAAATGGGTTTCCTCCAGAGACCGTTGCATGGCAAATACAGGGTATCATCATCGATTTCCAAAACTGTGCAAATTCCTCTCGCCTAACGTAATTTAATGTTTGCTCAAAGTGAACGAGAAATTCCAAGCTTCACGTTTGAAAATTTCAAAAGAGAAAGCTAGAAAAATGTAAAAAATTCTCTCTGCGCATAAACAGAATGCCAAATGAATTCAAATGCTTCTTCCATTACACTACAATTATCGACATGATAGCCACGTTTTTACAAAGTGAATTTCAACATTCCACAAACACACAATCTGCGAGCGAAATAATAATAAAAAAAAAACCCAAACATGTCACTTGCGTCTAAACCCTATGCGGGATTACGTGTGCAAAATTCTTTCACACCACTGTCAAATGTGTCAAAGACATTTCAATTTCCACTTGACTGAGTTGCACATTCATCTCGTGCTTTGAAATCCTTTCACTCAACACACTAAATTACCTTATTTGTAATATCTAAATTGTCACAACTTTTTGTAGATGAATACACTAGAAATGAAAAAAAAATTGGGATTTATGTGTAACAAAGCTCTTTCTGTATACATTGTTTTTGGATGGAAATTACCTGTGTGGAGATAGACAATTGCTGCATTTCAAGGTCTACCATTGCAATGTTATTAATGAAAAGTTTGAAGAATCTATGTCAATTTATTTGAATGAAAAGTCATCAGTGGGTTATAACATTTGAAAACAAAATGCTGAAAGGTAATTTTCCCTTCAGGTTTGAATGAATACTGAAAGTGGAGCCATGTCCCTTCCCTTTTATGGTATGTTGGACAGTCCCATGCGGTTGACTCACCCAATACAGTAGGTTGGGAAAATGAAAAAGTGGTACAACTTGATATCTAATTTGGAAATTGGGAATTGAAAAAGTTGAATTACAGTCCATTTTGCATTGTGTTGTGGACCCAGCTGCAGATAAACTATAGAAAGCAAACTGTAAACTAACTACAAAGGAATAAGTCAAATTACTACAAATAAACTGCAACAAGGTGGTGCAACAGCAGAAAACAAACTGCAAAGAAACAGCAAAAGAGAAAAGTGTTGTAAAACTGGAAAATCCAGAGTAAAATTACTGAAAACAAACTGCAAAAACTGAAGTAAAATAAGTAAAATTACTGCAAATAAACTAAAAAAACTGCAGTAAAATGAGCCAACTTTGTGCAAATTACTCAAAAATGCAGTAGAACTGTAGTAAAATCGTAAAATTGAAGATAAGGTACAGAAAACTGTAAACCAAATAATGAAAAATTAAGTTTTTTTCTTCACTGGGCCCAAATTGAAATAGAAAATGGAAAGTTTGACCAAATTGCCCTTAGTTGCTGCATTATAAAAGTACATGGACACACAAACGTATCGCATGCTTTAGTAACCAGGAGCAATGTATTGAAGCGTATTGGAGAAATAACTCAAATAAAAGAAAGACAAACTCGATTTTGATCGATAATTTGATCGCATCATTCTTTTCAAAAATTGTAATGATTAGGCAATTATTAATTGATGTTGCTTAGCAGCAACGCTTTAACTCATTTATTGAATTTTATTTATGTATTTTTTTTTCCCTGAAAAGCAGGAAATTTTCAAATCGCATTAACACAATCCATCTTGCAAAACTCTCTGGAAAATTATACTGAAGAGTTTCCACTTGAATTAAATTTAACATGTCAAATCAAGCTGCAGCTGCACTTGGTTTGACGGAATAAATTTCCACTTGTTTTGTATTATCACACAGACACACATATAAACATCCAACACCTTAACTCACTCCCTCCTAATTTCATTACACCTTACCTTAATTCAATCTGCACTTGGACTGTATTACAAATTACAAACAGATAAACACTAACAAATTTGAATTTTAAAAAATATTGCAAACTCGTTGGCCCTTCATTAATCAATAGTGAAGAAAAGGCAGGCGTTTGGTGTTAGAAACTCAAGTTTAAGTGGGAATTGGGAGGAAAGGGTTGAGAGACGATTGTCACCGGCATTAATTACTAGGCCCAGCTTTCATCACGACACGAACGCAAGACAAATTATATGGCACCAGGGAGCAAAGACGACGTTCCTTGTACAGCACCAAGACACCACAAGATTGGTATCTGGTGTTCAAGTTGCATGTACCAAAACCCCTTTCACTTTTCCTCTTACAAACTGATAACCTCAAGACTCTTTTCTCTACAAAAGATGAAGTCGTGATCAAGTAGTCGGGATTAGCAAACAAAACCAGAAGGTTAAAATAGGGGTTTTGTAGAAAATAGGATTTTAGAGAGAAAAAAATTTGAAGGAGGGAGAGGAAAGAAAAAAGATTTGCTATGTTCTTGGAGTTAAGTCAACCTGTCACCTCCAACCATTTTTAATCTGGAAGGAGAAAGTTTTTTTTTTCTTTCTTTTTATTTTAAAAAAGGGACATTAATGAACAAGTTCTTGTGGTGTAGACTGCACTAATGAACTAATTTTGGTGGTTTGAAGAAATTGGCTGTAAACGTTGTAAGGAAAAAAAAAAAAAAGATTCAAACGTTAGAAAAAATTAGTCAAAATCCAGTTTCAACCCCTCCCCCTCATCTCTTGCTTCCATTATCTCATTACACCAGAAAATTTGCAACTTTTTTTTTTCTTCTTTCTTCTTAAAAAAGTGGCAACTTCACTGAAAGCTTAATTACTTTTTTTTTTATCCTTTTCTCGTTCTGAGTGCTGTGTGTGATTCCAGTTGAAGAAAAGAAATTAGGAAAAATTGTCTATGTATATTTACTTTACCCTAGCAATTAACATAAAGGTTGAAATTGAGGATTTTTTTTACATGAATGGAAATGAGATTTTGCAAGAATGTGAATGCATGGGTATAAAATTTCAAAATGATCACATTTACTGTAAGCAACAAATCGGATTACTTGATATATAACTCTTGCTGACATAAATAGACTCGTCCATATATATGAGGTAGTGACCATACATATGAGACTTTTCAACAAAAATGGGGATTGCAAATAGACGTTCATTTTCTAGCGTCAAGTAACTTGATAGTGTCCAGACCAGTTTAATGTGTGTATACATACTGCAATGTCTAATTAGGAAATACTGCTTATTGACCATTAAAAATGTCTGTCTTGAACTATTTAATGTCTAATAAAATTACTAGAATTGATCAAAAATGATCAATATAAAAGTAAATGCAAATGCTTTTCATATTTATTTCTCATTTCAGTCACTTAGAATCCTTTTGTGATAGGAAAAAATTGAAAGGGGTAAAAGTGCAAAACAATACAACCTTCAGCACTAGGAGTAAATCGATTTAAGCCTACCAACAGACACTTGGTGCCCAGAGGATGTTGGGAGGAGAGTCGGGGAGAGAGTGGGATTAGTGGCCATCCAAATCTCTTTCTAGTTACCAGACACACAACATAATTAAGGATTAATTCATTGGAATTGGGCTTTGTACGATTAAAGCTGACGAAAAGAAAAGGCAACTTTTCTTTCTCCTTCCATTAAATGTATGCCATCTTGTTTTCCTTTTTTTTCACGTGTTTCATTTTAATTTCGTTGTTTAATTTCGTCCCATTATTAATCACTGTGTATTATTAATTTCTTAAACACACATCAATAATGGATGGGGGGGATGGTAATTGAAAAATATTGTGATAAATGTTTTGCAAAGTTTGAGAAGTTTGATACGGCAGGAAAAAGATATAAAAAATGAATGTAACAAGGATTTTTTGATTCATGTGTTTGTGGCTGTAGTATCAGTTTGTGATAAATGGTCATAAATTTTAGAACGTATTGACTTAAAGACTGAAAAAAAAGATATATATAAAAAAAATTTAAGAGTTTTGTAACTTTGGGGTTAAATTTTTTATTTTCTTTAAAATCGAAATGACATTTTATCTAACTTTTAATATATCCACACCCTTACCACATATCTTTTTGAGATAGAGGAAAAGAAAAAATTGAAAACATTTTTACTCCAGATCAATAAAACAGTTATGCAAAGCCTTTGGTTTCATACATCTTGTTTGTGTTGGCTTTTATGTTTTTGGGACGAACAAACAACACAAAGATAAATCGTCCATTTTTTTTTCTTTTCTTCAAAAACCTTCTTTATCTAAACTCGGGTAAAGCTGTGGTAACGTCGCAAATTTCCCTTAACACGTGGCATTTTGAATGAAAAAATATATTCCGTTTACTTATTTGGAAAAAAAAGCGTGGGGAAACGATTGACTTGCCAAAACGTTACATAAATTTCTTAGGCAACATGGACACATGTCCAAAGTTTATTTCATTTTCCTGCAAGTGTTGAGAACTGGTGGTTTTTCCAATTTTTATAAATGAAAACAAACAACCTGTAATATTCCAGAGGAAAAGAAAGTGGAAAATCTAATATATGAAGGTTTGTATTTGAGTTTAGGAGTTTTGATTTAATGGGTGCAGGGTGTAATAAGTTACTGTATTACAAATTAAAATGTCTAAAATGCTTCATTTTCTAAGCTGGCTTAAAGGCTGCAGAAAAAAGTGACATTTGCTTTTTAGTGTCAAGGATAATGATTGGAACTCTGACACTCTTGAGATGTGACGTGTGTTGTTATTGTGTTAAGGACACTTTACATGACTAAAATCTAGCTGGAGAGAACTTGTAAAGGTGACATATCTAAATGGGGCGGCATACTATACACCTATATTGATGTCCCAAACTGATCGAAATATAGGAGTAGTTTAACGTCTTTAAAGTGTATTACATTTGTCCTAGGCATAAGGT
>JAQGAS010000645.1:0-39144 GCA_034686365.1 Pachymerium ferrugineum | reverse complement strand
ATTTTGAAAGGTTCGTACACGGTGACTACCTCTACCGCGACCACGTCCGTTCATCATACCTACAAAAAAATAAATCTAAATCTTAATTTAAAATGTATAGAAAATTCAATTTACGGCCACGTCCGCCACGGTTATCGGCATTTCTCTCGTGACTCTTTGAATCTTCTAAATTCCTTTCATTCTTTTCATGTTCTCGACCTCGCCCTATTATAAAAAAAATAAAAATTACAATAAAATTACAACAAGTTTTAAAAATTTTATTTACAGCTTCGATTAGCAGATCCCCCTCGATTAAGCCTCGGTGGTCCTCTATTTTTATTGGGACCAGCTTCTTGTTCTTTCTCTTGGTCGCGACCCTTCTCATTTTTCTGTCTATTTTCTTTGTTATTAGCCGAATTTGGTGTCGGTTGCGCACTCTCTACTTGGTTAGCTGCATTATTCGCTTGGCGATTTTTCTTCTTCTTGGTCGACGTTTCCCATTCACCTTGAGCTACTTCTCCTTCAAGTAACATGTCAATAGCTCTGTGGGGATCATTATCGCAATCATGAAGTGCCACAATCGCTTCATCTTTACTCTTTCCTGTCAACTCTGCAACTTGATCAATTTTCGTGTTGAGGTCTGGGTCATCTGATTCCTTTGTATCATTAATAATTTGAGCTAATCTCATTTGTTCAGCTGTTGGCTGTTGATATAATGGCACTTAAATCTTTATTTTATCTAAATTAATCTAATTTTACCTGAATTTTTGGATTAGGATTATCAGTCACTTTACTTTCTGTTCCAGATTTCGCATTTTGAAGTGAAGATTTGGTCGTTTTCTCCTTGCCAGCTCGTGGTGTTCTTGTGCCAGCGACACTCATCATATACAATATATATATATACAAAACAGCGGTGTATTTACAAAATACAAAATCTGCAAAACAATAAAAACCTCTTTACTATTTACACAATGACAAATCTAAAAATAGACTGCAATTTCCTCTTTATATTGACTGCGCCAGTCGTAACGAGTTAATTTAGAGTTATTGACTAGGTTTAGTTAAGTTTTAACTTGACATTTCTTGTAATAAAATTTAGAGTTCAAAAACTACATGTGCATTGGACGACGCCATAAAATTCGTTCCAAATATTTAGGCCTAACTAATAAATGCAACTCACGATAAATGAGAGGGCAATTCTCATATGCTTGCCACTGGACGAATCTTAACGCTTCACAACTTGATTGTTGCTTCTATCGTACTTACTTTAATGTGGAAAAACCTAACGAAATTGCAGTAACAAGTTTTTACCTGTAAAATGCGCTCACAAAGCAGCGAGGTCACGTGATCTGCGGGATTGGCGCCGCCATAAAAGCAATGCAAATGAAATCACCAATAAATGTAAACTCGACGGAATTGTATTTAAATATAAATCAAGTTGAAAATATTATTTTTAGTAAAATTTATATCTCATTAAAACGTTTGTTTGTTTATTGCAGTAGTTTTTTCTTTGTCATTAGTTAAGTACGTTTCACCGCTAGATGTCGCATACGGACAGACATCGCGTCTCGCATCGCATTTTTGTAAAATTTTTGTAATTTTTAATGTTTAGTTATTAATACTCGAACATTATTTTTCCAATTAACTACACAAATTTGGTTTAAAAGTTTTAAATTGTCGTTGTTTTGTTTATTTTGAAGATATTTCAATAGATGTCGCCTTGATACGGATAACAAAATGGTAGGGATTTTGATTTTTGTCGTGTGAAATTTTGTATTAGTGTAAAGTAATTATAAGATACTATACGATGGCGTCTGATCAACTAGTTTATTTTCGGGGGGCAGAGGTAAGCAGGAAACGTGTACGCAACTTGAAACTAAATTTTTCATCAGAAACAAAATTAATTTAATTTTCTTTTGACATAGGGCCTACAAGATCATGACAATATCTGGGATGACCGGGCGTTAATTAGAGCTTATGACAAGGCTGTTTCTTTAGCCAAAGTAAAAATTAACAACTGACATTATAAACACAACATTAAAATATATTCTTTTAAGGAGGGCATTGCAAACAGGCAACGGGAAGTCGAGAGTGAAACTGAAGACCAGTCAAAAAAACACAAACCTAGGTCTAAAAGCAAGACAAAGGCTTCAAAGCAAAAACAAAGGGTAAACTAATTATTAAATTAATGATTAAATTATGTATTTTATCCATACATTTAGAAATGGAAGATTGGAGACACATGCAAAGCGATTTACAGCGGGGATGGTCTTCCATACACGGCCACAATTGAAACCATCAACGAAGATGGATCTTGCCTTGTTGAATTTATTGATTACGGAAATAAAGAGAATGTTCTGCTGTCTTCATTGGCAACAACCAAAAAGAGACACTTGAAAAACGGCAAACATGCAGACCACAAATCGGACGCCGAACTTGTAATGGCAAACTAATAATTTCCAAAAAAAAAACCATTACTACATTTACTTTTATTTTTTTTTAGAATTCGAGCGCATACAGTGATACAGGCAGCACCGGTAAAAGATCAAACACATGGGGTTTTAAACCAAATATTATTCCTCCGTGCAACGCCGAACCATCTCCATGGGTTTTTCCTCCGCCAAGATCGCCAGCTCCGAGTGGACATTTTCCACCGTTTTGTTTTCCAGTAATTTTATTTAATACTCCCTCCCTTAATAATTTATTAATTACGCTTTCTTTGAGTAGTCTCAGTGGCCGGGTATGAATTACCATCCGTCCGCTATGTGGGAACGATTTAGTAATATGAGTGGTGGTATGTCACAAATTCCACCGCCTCCTGTTCCGTATCTCAACCCAGAATCGCCAGATGACGTTCTCGCAAGCACATTAATCTCATGGTATATGAGCGGATACCATACTGGATTCTACCAAGTAATTGTCTTTATTTTATGTCATTGAAATGTATTACATAGAATGTTGTTTTAGGCCATGCGTCAGTTTCAAAAACCCGATTCGAGAGGTCATACTCCACCGTTTAAGAAGAACAGATCGAGTCATAAGAAGTAAATTAATTTTGACGTGTAGTTTAGTTGATTTGTAATAAACAAAAAAAGTCAAATGGAACGATTAGACTATTTTAATTTAAAAGTTAAACTTATTACAATCGCACAGTGTAAAAATTATTACAAATTATAAGACTGAAAACAAAAAATGATGAAAACAGATCAAAATTTCTTCAAAGCATCATCAATGTCACTCATGCATTCTTTTAGGGCAGCCCATTGCTCAACCGACAAAGCGATTCCTAAAATAACAAAATATTTTCATCAATATATAATAATTTTAAAAATAAAATCCTAAATCACCTTTTTTTCCAGGTTTCATATCGCCTGCTGCATCATTATAATACTCTCTTATATCAACCATTAATTTACCACGAAATTCACGCACTTTCACATAACGCATTCGGCCAAGCTAAGAACAGTTAAATTTAAGTTCCAACATTATTTTGAGCCAATATTTATTACTTGAAATGTGGGTTCTTCATCGTCATCGTTAGCTTTTGACGATTTTGCTGGGGGTTTACGTTTAGACGCAGCAGGGGATTCGGATTTTCCTTTCTTTGGTGGCGGTTCCGGACGCTGTAAGAATAACAAAATTAATATTTGATCGACATTTGCCTCCTCTCGTTAATACATCTTCCGGGCCCGAATCTGATTCTGAATCCGTCTCAACAACACGTTTCGATTTGCTACTCATTTTCTAAACAAGAAATATTTTCAATTTATATAACAACAAATAATTAAAACATTACCAGTTAACGACGTAGAAAATGTGAGTTTTCAAAAGAGGACAAGGGACCTAGTATGTGCTGGCAACCTCACTTGGCGCTTGCATACAAACGCGCACGGCGTGAACCGGCGGCAAAAAGCGCCTTTCTTACACCTAGTAACAAATCACCGAACTTTAAAATCTACAACATTTTAACCCAAGCGCTGTTGTAAACTTCTACACACATAAGTACATATCGAAATAATTCTGATTGTATAGTGTTCTAATTGTAATTTCTGTGTTCTAGGTAAATAAAATGGATGAACTGGCGTGTCCCAAGTGTAAAACAACTAAATACAGAAATCCGTCCCTGAAATTACTGGTCAATGTCTGTGGTCACGCATTATGCGACAATTGCGTTGAATTACTATTCGTAAAAGGATCGGGTGCATGTCCTGTTTGCAATGTACCTTTACGAAGAAATAATTTCCGAACGCAAATGTTCGAAGATGCGATCGTTGAGAAAGAAGTGGACATCCGGAAGAAAATTTTACGAGATTTTAATAAGAAAGAAGACGATTTTAACGATCTGGACGAATATAATAATTATTTAGAAGAAGTAGAAACGATCATATATAATTTAACGCACAACATTCGAGTAGATGCAACGAGACAAATGATAGAACAGTACAAAAAAGATAACAAAATTCTCATACAAAAAAATAAAAGCAAAATGAGTAGAGATGACGAAGAACTCGAAGAAATAATTGAAGCTGAAGAAATGGAACAGGCGCAGCGTCGACAGCAAATTGTCCATGAAGAGAAAGAAGAGAAATTAATCAAGTTGAAGAACCAAGAAAAATTAATTGATGATCTCATGTTTTCAGATGCACCAGCCGGACACATCATGACAACTCATGCAAATGTTCAAAAGCAAACGGAGAAAGAAAATCCAATTAAATTAAAACCTCCTCCTGCATTCACAACTAATTATAAACTAACTCGAGAATCATTTCTACCTGTACCCAAAGATGAAACTCCACTATACGTTTATGAGCCGCTCGAGTTGGAAACAAGTGGGCCTCCTGTACCGAGAAAAGATGAATTGGAATCTGCTGGACATTTGAGAAACATCAGATGTGCGACTGAGCAAGAAAAAGCCGGCGGTTATGAATCGAATTTTGCTTGTTTGAGAGCATTACAAGAAGCGATGTGTGGATTATATAATTAATTTTTGGATTAATTTATGTCTTGAAAATAGTATTGTTTATTGTATAAACTGTTGCTATGAAATGTACATTGATTGAATGTTTGCAAATTTAAACTGCTACGAATAAAGCCAGAGAACATTGGTTAATTTTTATAAAAAAATTAAATTATTTACCACCCAAGTTTTGTATAATTATTGCAGTAAATGCTGAGATTTCAAAACAAATTAATAAAAATTTAAGTTGTCTTTTAGGTCTTGGATGGTCCGGCAGTAGGTTCCTTTTTCTCCTCGGCTTTGCGTTGCTTTTCACGCATCACTTCAGCGTCTCTGAATTATACAGCAAAGTTAGTTGAGCAGCTGTTGAGATTTAAATATATGTTACTGAATTACCAACCGATGTTTTCGCGTTTCAAGGGTCATTCCCCGGTTGCCATCTTTTTGTTCCGCAGTCTTTTTCTTACTAGTTTGCTCCATTTTCTTTTGATTTTTTTGCCTCGCTAATTCCCGTTGGTTTCCACCTACAAATTCCACATAAAACTTCTAAGACTTTACGAATATTTCGTTGTTTTTATCGAGAATATTCCACATGCCAAGGTCATTTCATTGATCACAAAACTTTCATTCAATTTATTTACATCTTTCGTGATATCCTAATATTAAATTACTTACGAGTCATTTTGAAATCCCGTGATTTTTAGGCCAATTTGACCAAAATATCACCGATTCCACCAAACGCAACCACAGGTGACCTCCGCTCTACTTTAAGACTTCCGATAAATGAACTGCGCAGCAGCACGCGCATGCGTCGTTCACTCGTAAATGACGTACCGTAGAGGTTGTTGTTGTTCTACATTCAGATGGAATTAGATTCAAACATTAACATACTTTTCCGTATCTTGTTAAATAAAAATAAAAACTTTCGTTTATTTATTTTTGTAACAATATAAAAATTCACCGGGAATAAAATGTATTAAAATATTGTAAAAATATTAATGGTGGCGTTTATTAAAACTATATATAGTTAAACTAAAGTGGATAATTCCATTTGTGGCACTGGAGTTGAATCAGGGTTTGTACTAGTTGATACATCGAGAGGTCCTTGAGTTTTATCAAAATATATTGGCGTAGCTAATTCTTTCTGCCACAGGTGTGCGTTATAAATGATACTCACACCGCTTATCAAAATACCACCTCCCAAAAGTGAAGTGGTAATTACCGCAGACGTATTTTGGAAATGTATAAAAGCATACAGAATAAGAGCTAAAAAGATAAACAAGAAATTATTTCCCACAAACATTCATTTTCATTTTTATACCAGTTATAAAAACGGGAACTGATATAAAAAAGCCACAAACGGCGATTCCTCTTGAACACGACCCGCATTGTAAATAACGACTAGCTCTGTAAACAAAACTTATAAATCAAGCCATAAAAAGTAGAAAATAATCGATTACCTTTGAACACCTTGAGCAACTTTGAGTAATTTTGATGCAAATAAACACTGAGCAGCACAAATGAGAAAGCAAGTGAAATCTAATGAAACAGTGCACATCAGAAGACCCAAAACAACTTCGTGAACAACTTTACACTCTTCCCCACTCAAAAATCGTTTGGCGTTTCCTCCTTTTTCAATTTCAATGAAAGGAGTGATTTTTAAAAAGAAAACAACCGATAAAAACGCGAGTAAAACAGAAACAATGGATAACATGGTCAACAACCTAAGAATTTCACTGACATGACTGTAATTGAGTTTCGATTGTAAAACGCTCGTGTTGCGTATCGAATCAACAACCGGCGTCACATTATTCGTCTCTATCAAATTGGACCCACCAGTTGCAGACAGTTTCGACTCGTTGAGCACGGGGTTGTTTGATTTGCCAGCTTTTGATGATGCGTTGCTTATAGTACTTAAGTTTAACGTATGACGATGATGTACTGAGCCATTCATCTTGATTACAGTTTATTTCCATTATCATCTAGAAAAAAAAGAAAAAAATTACTATTTGAAAAAGACAACCAGTTGAACAAGTTTTATTTACACTTTGATCTTGTTTTACCTGTTTACACGCCCTAGATTACTCGCTAACCTACAACTAATTGTAACAAATTTACCTGCACTCAAATCGGAAATTCCCGTAACATCGCATATTACGTCCTGAAAACACGTCATAAATACGCTAAGATCCTTTCTGCTTTGCTATCATTAACGTACAATAACGACTAATGTCTCCTTGGTCCATTAACCGCTCGCTACAGGTGATAATTTTTTTTCTATTCGGACCCATTGATCTAACCGACCTCTCGTGACAACATTTAAAATTATAGTACTTGTATGAATCCGACACTAGATGGCGATAACTGCATGACGTAATTTTTAAAGAACCAATGAACGAGTTGGTTAAGTTCCAAGTGTTTTACATGTTTGCACCATGGCCAAGATTTTGAAGAATATAGGAATCGGGAGTAAAAAATACACAATAAATGCAATAGGTAGCCAACACGATCAATCAAATGTCGACCAACTTAACGGGAAAGTAAATGAAACTCCAAAACCCCATCGAAAACCGATCAAAACCAAGAAGCCAAATGCCCATTTGCAGCCACAACAACCAGATAATGATTATACCGACGGATTTGTCTATTTAATGTCTCAGCTGAACTCGGATAAAAGAGAGCAAAAACCATCGATCAATAGTATGGAAAAATCAGTAAACAAATTTCACGACGACGAACGGTCTGTGCCTACCCAACGAGTGGCGACCTCTACTAGCAGAGATGTGCAGGGAAGCCTGCAGTGGGCAAAGAAAAACCGTTTGCAACGAATCGATCATGTAAATAAGGTAATTGTTTTTCCTCCCCGATGTTAAAAATCGAAAAAAGAATTACGTAAGTAAATTCCGACGCCAACACAATCAGAATATAAGAATTTATTGGTCTTTAAAAAAAAAAAACTGAGATGTCGAACGGTGAGAAGAGCATCTTGGGATGACGGAAGAGAAGAAAAGATGCTCTCGTCCTTCACTTTTAACAACACAAAATCCAGTTAGACGCATTTTGACAGGTTATTTTTCAAAATTTGTGTGAAAATTGAGAAAATTACATCTCACTTGAGTGTTTTTTTAAGTGTTTTTGGAAATTTTTTAGTGGTAAGTAGAAAAATATGTAGGAAATTTTACACAAAGTAAAAACGAATTTTAATGGTTTTTAACGCATTAAAAATTTATTTTTTTCTTTTTAGGAAATCGTGTGCGACGAATATTGCGATCCGGCTGATTTGAAACTAGAAAATGTAATTGGACACGAAGAAATTTACTGTCAACCACATAAATGTGAAGAAGGTAAATGAGTAATTACGTCAAGGGAAATGAAATTGAGCGGAAATGCTTTTTCCTCTTGATAAAAAAATTCCTTTTAATTTGGAAAATGGCGTCTAAAAGTAATTATTTAAACCGATACTAAATAATTAATCCATTAATTTTAATTTAACTAGAATCGAAAGATGAAAATGACGAACAAGATTACGATAACCCATGGGAATGGAGAGCGTGCGGTAAATTACACGTAGCCTTACAATCGAGTCGTAATCAAGAGAAAATGTCTCGCCAAAGACACATGTATGAAACGGCGTTCGACAGTATGGTCAAATGCGATAAAAGTGATTTGGAAGAAATTATCAATCACCCCATATTCAGAAACGACTCGGCTAATTCAACACCAAAAATAACACCAAAAACTCCCGTTAGGGCCATCACCTCACGAGAAGCGGCCACTTGTTTAACGCCTAAAGAAAAGAGGAAAGTCACGTTGATTCGAGAAGGTAGACGAGGAACTGAACAATGTATGTTACAATCTTTCAATAAAGTTCGAGACGTTTCACCCGCGTTTCGAACCGAAAGAGTTACGGCAGTTGTTCATGCGCCACCTAAAAGTGCCAACTCGACTCCTTCGTTGGCGCATCGTCTTCGCCGTATCGACTCGATCGGGTCAAGTGCTCGTAGCACACCCACACATTACATGTCATCCGCCAAAATTAAAGTGCCAACTAAACCATTGAGTGATTTAACACTCGCGCCAACTTCGAGCATTCAAAGAAATAATTCTTGCGCATTCCATGTTGTCCCATCTGTCGTTTCTAAATTGAAATCTTCGTATTCATCTGAAGGAAGATTTTCACATCAGACATCAGATGGTGAGACGCAGCCGTCCACTTCAGATTCGCTGCTCTCAGATGGGGGAACGGACAGTAGTGAAATGTTGAATGATAAAAAAGAGAATTCAAATAATGAGTGCCAAAATGATGATCCGAGACCAGATGACGATTACGATTTACCATGGAATTCGAGGTGTAAGAAAAGAACTATTCCTTTCAGTTTCAGCCTCGATTCTGCTCAAATGCTAGAAGCGGCCAAATCTCAAGAATCTTCACCGGCTAAAACACAACAAGTGACAACCGAGAAAAAGAGACCCACGTTAAGTTTAGCTCTTAATAAACAGGATAGTTTACCAACAGGTTTCAACTCAATTTATAATATATTCGAACAAAATTTCATTTATTTTTATCATTCACAGATTGTAATGGGCCAAATAATCGCACCAATTTAAGTTTGAGTTTTGATAGTCAAACTCAGTCGAGGAAAAAAGGACTTCAATTGAATTTCGGCTGCGCTGCTTTGAGTGTGGTGGGTGAAAAAGTGGATTCATCCATCCCATTACAAAAACAAGGGTTATTTAATTACCTTAGAATTATAAATAGAAAAAATATGGATTTTTGGTTTTTATTTTTAGATGGTACCACGGTAACATCACTCGAGTTGAAGCTGAAAATGTGTTGAGGTTGCTTAAAGAAGGCAGCTATTTGGTTCGAAATAGCGAGAGTAATAAACACGATTATTCACTTTCACTCAAGTAAATTAAAAATAACTGAAAAATATTTTAAAAACTTATTAACTGATATTCGACTTTTTGTAGAAGTGCCCGTGGTTTCATGCACATGAAAATAGTCCATACGGATGAGAAATATATTTTAGGTCAATTCAGTAAACCATTCGAAAATATACCCGAAATGATTAGTCATTATTCAATCTACAAGCTTCCTATCAAAGGTGCAGAGCACATGTCGTTGCTCCATCCCGTCATAGATCAATTATTATAGCACAATCCTAGTCGCCCATTTAGTACCTTGAGTTTTACAATCGTGCCAATTTATACAATAATATTTATGGAAAGCCATGTCTTCCGAGTTTTGTTTATAATTTAAAAGATTTTTTACGTCCCTTAATCTAGTAGGCAATTTATTTTGTATAGAAATCTTTTTGTTGTTTTTAGATATATATAAAGTGGTGATCATGATGAATATGATATATCTTAATAATTATTGAATACTAATATGTATTCGTCTAATTACAAATAGATAGAAACTTAATTAACCTTTAAAAATTAAAGGTTTTTCATCTCAGTTAGTTTGTAATTCTGTTAAAATGAGCAGTTATTTCTGTGATAGACTTTATAACGGATTAGAAAAATGTAAATATTAACTTTATTGTTGTCTACACATCATTCGTATCACAATTTGTTAGAATTATTTATTACCAAAACAATTTTTTTAGTGTTTTATCCTCTCTATGTATTTGTACAGTAGTTTGTTTTCAATCGTTGTACTTGTTTTTATTTTTTGTTTATGTTTATATAACCTTCCCATTGACACTTCTTCAAACCTTCACCTATTTCAGGAAATTGTTTATTGTACTATACTTTTGATTAAAACAATTGTTACTACTTGAACCACCAAGAACCATCGATTAATTTTGTTACATTGGTTTTTACTGCTCTCTATAGTTAGAAAGTAGAATTAATATTTGTGTTTTTACTTTTTGACGGTAGGAGTCACTACTCTCAAGGATTAATTGAAGCTTCACCACGTGGTTTGGACATAATTTAATTTAGTAAAAAAGCTTGTTAACTACGATAGACATGGGTATCGACGAAGAAGGACCGCCAACAAAGAAACTTAAAGTAAAAAATCTTAAGAAGAAAGTGATTGGGATCAAAGAATCTATCCCAACGAGAGAAGAAGTAACGCAATTGAAGGAAACACAATCGTTATTTCACTCGAATCTGTTCAGATTTCAGGTAAGTGTCTTCTCAAAAGTTCTTAAAGCAAATTAAGCTGGTTGATGTTTGTTATTGCAGATCGATGCGTTGTTGAAAGAGATACAAGTCAAAAATGAAACGAAAGAAAAAGTTCTTCAATGGTTTGAAAAGTTTAAACTTCACGTGAACAGCGATAGAGATTTTCAAAAAAATGTAATTATAGTTTTAAACACTTCCAAAGAAATTTGTTTAATTGAAACTATAATTTTATATAGGTGGATTTGTCGGATGAAGAATGCGATTTATTGAAGCCGGTTTTGGATCGTAGTGCGAATGAAATAAAAAAAGAAAATGTTTGCTATCATCCACCAGAAGAAATCAAGTTAATTGGAAGTTTTCCTTTGGATTTGGCAATTAATTCAACTCTGTCAGTTGACATTATGATACGTATGCCAAAGGTATTTAATAAAAAAAACTTATGATGAAAGTTCAAATTGATGAGAAATAATTTTTATTTTAATTTCAGAAATGTTTCTACAACTCCGACAACCTAAATCTCCGATATTTTTATAAGAGAGCTGCGTACATTTTTCATTTTGGAAATCTTTTGGGAAAAACTGATTTGATTGAAAGTGTTGAATTTGAATATCATCAGTCCAATCTACTAAAACCTATTTTAGTAATTAAACCAAGAGGTTAATAGTAAATTTCAACAATATAAAAACAAATAAATCCAATTTAAATTTGAATTAGGTTCATTTTCACATGACGTCATCTTTAAAATTCATCCTTGCCCACCTGCAGATTTCTTTAAATTGTCAAAGCTAACACCCAATCGAAATAATATTCGCTCCAAGTGGTTTCTAGGGGAAAACGGTAACATCTTTATGTCCTGAAGCAAATCATTTTTTTATTCAACTTTTTTCTTATAGTTGAGGACGAGGAGTTCGCTACCCCACGATATAATAGTTCTTTATTATCAGATATATTAATGGAATCCTGTTTTGATTACCTACAAAATGTATTACCCTCTAGGGTCGATTCTGGTGGAATACTTGATGGAGTTTTGTTGTTGAAAGTTTGGTTACATCAAAGACAGTTAGATAAGGTTAATATTACTCCTGATATTTAAATGATTCACATTTTTACATTTACAACTTATTACACTCTAGGGGTTTGGTTGTGTAAGCAATTTTCTTTTGACTGCATTCGTTGCTCATTTACTTCAATTAAAAAAAATTCGATCAGTAATGAGCAGTTATCAAGTTATTTGCGCTACATGGCTTGAGCTAAGTAAGTTTCATCCGTTGAATTTAGTTTTGTTAGATTAATATTTTATTTTTCTGTTTCAGGCAGAAGTGACTGGATGCATTCAGACACTACTCAATTGAATCAACCAGAATTTTTAAATCATTTTCCCGTCGCTTTTACAGATTCAACAGGTTCATTTAATCTGTGTTCACACGTCACCGAGAACACTTACTTAAGGGTTCGTGTTATTGTAAAATTAATGCCAAATAAATGCGTTAAAATAAATTTTCCTTTCGCAGTTAAAGCACGAAGCAGATCTAGCTTCAAAATTGGCAACGAGTGCAGAAAATTTTGATTCTTTATTCATGCAGAAAATTCCTTTCGTGAGGAAATTTGATCACATTCTCAAGTAATAGTTTGAAATTTTAACATTTTTTGACTGGTACAACATGTTCCTTGTATTTTTTCAGGATTAAACCCACAATAAATTATAATTATATCATTGAAAAATTCAGCCTTTCTGCAAACGCAATTGACTATCTCGGCGACAATCGCGTCGTATTACCAACGCTTTCAAGAATTTTAAGTAAAGCGTTGGGTCCACGAGTCGATTTAATTGATATAGAATTATCAACACTAAAATCGGTACAGTTTTAATGTATAAATTTTTTAACTCTTAATGTAGATTTGTATTTTTTTTCTTAGTGGAGCTTGACTGAATCACCATTATTTGAAGACTTAGGAATCACGCTAGGGTTGCTACTAAATCAAGAACACTACTGCAGTATATTAGACAAAGGACCATCAGCAGATGCAGTTGAAGCGAAAGACTTTCGAGATTTTTGGGGTTCAAAATCAGACTTGAGAAGATTTCAAGACACTACAGTATGTGAAGCTGTTACATGGCCTTGTGAATCAATAAGTGATCGTCGATTTGTGGCCTCTCTTGCAGCTAAATACATTTTGAAAACGTAACTCTTATTTTATAATTAATTAGTTTAAAAACTTGTTTGAATTACATACATTTTCTTTTTAGGCATTTAAATATAGACAGCACTTCAATCAAATATGTTGGAAATCAACTGAACTGTTTAGTGTCATATCAGTTTGCTCGTGATCCCAATAACTTTAAACTAACGGCCACTGGTGAAGAGTTAATGGCCAATGCAATTACCGTTCTTGACAAACTAAGAAAAGACATAGAAAATTTACAAGATCAACCACTCACGATTACATCAGTTCAGGGCATTTCTCCGACATTTCGCTACACCGAGGTAACATACATACTTTATTATTGTTTATTAATTTTTAAAGGCAATTTTGCGATTAGGTTTTCCCGCCCATCCCGCGCAACTCTGGTCGTCATGATGAACCGAAAAAATTTAATTGCTTGATCCCAAATCAAGACTCGTATGAATTGCCTCATTACTTCCAACCTTTGGATGGTAAATTAAATAAAAAGAAAATTCAGACATTTACCAATTTAATGCAATTTTGTTTTTGGTTCATTCTAGTTATGATAACTTTGGAAGCAAGTAACAAATGGCCTAATGATTTGGAAGCTGTTCAGAGAATAAAAGCTGCTTTTTATATTAAAATAACGAAAAAACTTAGAGAACAGTATAGACTGAATGGTACAGCAAATCCTGACCATTTTGCAGTTTTTAAAGTACGCTTTTCCATTTCATGTTTTATTTGATGTTCTGATCGTTTTATTTTTATCTCCTAGGATGGTTACGTTTTTCGTTTTCGAATCGCATACAAGAGAGAGTCTTCATTGCTCAAAATGGAAAGAACAAGTGATGGCTTACTGAAATTAACAGAAAATGATCAATCCCTTACATTAGAAAAAGAAATCATTCATTTACCAACACTAACTAGCGCTTTGCATGGGTAATAAATAAACATAAATATTAAAATTATATTGAAGTAATTCTTTTTTTTTTTTAAGTTTGCAGTTACAACACGGTGCATTTAGTACTGCGTGTCGTTTAGCCAAACGTTGGGTTTCTGCGCAATTGTTAGCAGATCACGTGTCAGACATTGCCATCGAATTAACAGTTGCTCACGTGTTTATTTCTGCTTCTTCCTACACTACCCCAAAGTAAAATTAGTCAAATTTTGTATAGAAACTACATACACAAACCATTTATTTATTTTATAGGAGCCCTCAAGTTGCATTTCAAAGATGGCTTCGCCTCATAGCACATCATAATTGGAAAATGTTACCACTGATAGTTAACTTCAATAATGAACTGTCAGCTATTGACTTAGCTGAAATTGACGAGTCATTTCACAAGAATCGAAACGTTTTACCACCTCTATTCATTTCGACACCTTATGACAAATTCACATCTTGCTGGAGTAAAAATGCTCCTTTGTTACCTGTTCTCAACCAACTCATAAAACTGGCAGATGCAGCTTTACAGATAATGGAAAAAAATCTGGAGTCTCAAGAAACTTCAAAATTAATTGTAACAAGAAAAAATATATTTTGTAAATCAAAATTATAAATTATATAAACTTTCAGCCCCTCTTCAGGCCATCGTTGAAGCCATATCACATTCTCATTCACCTCGATCCGCGTCAATTGTCTCTAAAACATTGTGCTGTTGGCAAAGGAAAAATTGTTAATTACCGAGAATATAGCCAGAGGAATAATGAGATGTTTCCAACTGCTGGTTTTAATCTTGTCGAATGTTATTTAAATGAACTTAAGGTCTGGTTTACGCTTTGGATAATCTGATGTGTGGTTAAAACTTTAATTTGATTTATTTTGCAGACGACATTCGGCGATATCGCTGTATTCTTTTATGATAAGTACGGTGGAAATACGATTACAGTATTACTGAAAAACAAGGAGTTTCAAGCCATTTCGTTTAAAGTAAGCTAATGCCTACTGATCATAAACCGGTGTAGTGAGCGCTTATCGCATAATGGTTTCTTAAATAGTTTTTTTATAACTTTTATTTTCAGGTGAGTCATGTAAATTTTACAAAGCCTCGTGTTATGGAAAATGAAGACGACGCTACACTTACACTTGACATTGAATCAATTGTAGAAGATTTTAAAATAATTGGAAATGGATTGGTTAAAAGTGTCACTGTCAACATTTAATAGCCTTCATCAAAATTTGTTATTTTTAAGCGTGTTTTTCTCAAATATGTAATCACATGTTTATTTTACACACAAACGTACTTTCGCCCTAAAGGGTCATCGTTGAAAAAAATATGCTCAAAAAATAAAATCCCTTAATTTATAAAAAGAATTTTAGTAGTTAAATTTGCCGTTGGGTGGCGTTACAAATATATTTCCGTTTCCTCCGGCCACGGGTGCAGACGCGTTACCACGAGTTCACAATTTCAAGTTACACACTATGGTAAATTGAATTTCCATTGAAAATAGGATTTTTCAAATACTATCCTTTACAGATTCGTTGTGCAATTTACTTTATACTCACTTTACTACTCGTTTTCACACACGCTGAAGAAGATGAGAGTCATGCACGGTTACTTGTATCTAAGCATATTTTAAATAAATACTTAGTAGAAGGCAAAGATGTTTTGGTAGAATATACAATTTACAATGTCGGTGGCAGGTAATCATTAAATTATATCCAGTCAAATTCCGATGACTAATAGAACTTCATTTCCCTAGCGCGGCGCTCAATGTGCAGCTATCGGACACGAGCTTCGACCCCAGTCAATTCGAAGTAGTTAGCGGCTTATTAAAGATGAAGATCGATCGAATTGCACCGTATCCTTATACATAAATGTATATATATATATACATTTTTTAATAATGAGTAGGCTAATTTTCTTTAACGTAAACCTTAAGTGGTAGCAATACTTCACACACTGTTGTGCTTCGCCCCATCTCGTATGGCTATTTAAACTTTTCTGCAGCCGAAGTTCGGTTCCGTTTCTCGGAAGAATCTAAAGTTGAACAGGTTTCTATTCTTAACACATTTTAAACAAGTTAATAATCATTCAATTTAATCAAGATTGGGTATTCGAGTGAACCGGGCGAAGGTGGAATTGTGCCCGCTAAAGATTACAACAGAAAATTCTCCCCACATGTTGTAAGTTTATCGTACGATTATCCAATTATGTTGGTCATTGACGAAAACAATTTTTTAGTTGGATTGGGCCGCGTTTGCCGTCATGACTTTACCATCTTTGGGCATCCCTTTCCTCCTTTGGTATAATAGCAAATCAAAATATGAAGCCTTATCAAAACCAACTAAAAAGCATTAAAATTTGCTTGTTTGAATAAACAACTGGTTTTTTTTTTTTTTTTTATATATAATTTGATATTTATTTTCACCCTTACAGTGAGCCAGTGTATAAAAGAAAACGAGTGGTACTAATTAATGCATTACAAATTAGCTTTAGCTTGGAAAAGTTTAGATAACTTTTGAGTCAACATAATATTACCTTTGATTTTTAGTTTCTTGGTCATGAAGGCCTTGGTGAAAATATAAATCAGTTATAATCGAGATTAGTTTTTTAAGTTAAGCTTACTTTTTGTGCGTTTAATTTGCCTGCGACGATTGCTACCATATCGTCATCCTCTAATGTTAAGGATACGTCACCTTTTGACTTTGGTGGTCCTGAGTAAACGTTGCCTGGTGCATTTTTCAAATCCAAGGCTACAAAAAGTGAAAACGAGTTCATAAAAATATTTCTTTAGTAGTAGAAAGACATACTCCATTTTCCGGATTCTTTTCCATCTTTTAATATAATCCACTCGAAAATTCCCTTGACTGAGTCAACTAGGTCTGGCTTTAATCGTCTTTTCAACTCATCAAACACAGCTGCACTTTTCAAATTTGGATTATTGCTACCTTGTACATTCGTTGGAACGTTCTGAGCCACGTTTACTTCGTGTAAGTCTACGTATGCGCCTTTTAGCACTACGTTTCCACTCTCAGGCACCTAAAATTGAAATAGTTGGTTTTACACATTTAAACATTCGGGTGAACATCAAAAGCTTTAAAGATTGAAGATTTTGCCTAAAGCCTAATGGAGATTTTTACATCAATTAACACGTCTTCAAATTCAGTTCTATCTTTCTTTAGTAACTCTTTGACAATACTTACGCTACTTTCTATGAAAATCCTATTCCCTTCACGCCACATCTTTGTTTCAATCGTTTCCCCGGGGTAAACAGGTTTAGCAAACCGAACCTTTTGAAATTTAAGTCAATCAATTGAAATTTATGGAAAGCTATATAGTTTGTACTTTGATTGCTTTGAATTTCTTCACGTCATTTGCCGCAAATTTATCTATTACTTGTCGCGAAACGATTCCCAATGTGCACAAACCATGCATTATTGGACGTGAAAATCCTCCAATAGCAGCGAAATTAGGATCGATGTGTAACGGGTTCACATCACCACTCAAACGGTATAAAGCCGATTGATCAAGTTGTGTCTTAGTTCGGGCGATTGCATCAGGTGCTCTTTTCGGTGCATCTGCAATAGGTACACCTTTATCCGAATTTCTTTTGCCTCCAAACCCTCCCGAACCGACAAGGAAAATGGTGAACTGGTTCTTAGCCAGTAAGTTGTTTTCACTATCGTAGGTGTCAACTACAACAAATTATAATTATTAAAATTATAAATTTCTTTCCAATAGAGACCAGTAGTACCATCCATAATGATGACAGAAGATGAACCTTTATCTAACACATCGGCCACTCTGAATTGCGATTTGAGGTTAGCCGAAGAAGGTAAAGGTTTGTAAACTTCTATGTACTGTTCACCGTGAAGTACCTGGGTAAAAACAAAAGTTAATTGAAATGAAGAGAGAAAATAGTCAAAAAAAAAAAAAAAGAGAGTCGCACTTTAGTTAAATCGATAGCAAGTCCTGGAACTCCACCCGTGAGCAAATCAACAAGAGCTCTTTGGGCTGGCACTATGGCAAATGTTGGAAGAACTGCAAAGTCTTCATGATTTTCATACAAGAAACGAAGATCTTTTTCTGTCGTACAACCGACTTGCGTAACAAACAAAAAAAATGTGAGCCAGATAAATTGAAAACGGTTTACGATTTATTTACCTCCTAATGCATAGAGTATTGTATCTTTGACCAAATATTCAAATTTGAAAGGCCTAAATTTGGTTTTAAGAGCTCTATCCTGCAAATTCAACTAACTTGAGCGTAATTTATACGATTTTTTTGACACTAACCACATCAATTGCTTTTCCAGAGCTTTGAGTCGGTTCATCCACTTCAATTGGATCTTCTAAAGACATATTGATGAAAGCTAAATCCTCTGTTTCATAGAAAGAAAACATTAACAATTGCTGTGTCAGTTATTTTAAAAAATGTAAACAACCTCCAACGCTTTGAGGATATTGCGCATCATTAACATCACTTATTTTATCCCAATTATCTTTAACTATTTCTATTGACATTTTGTCAACTGGAAAAGTAACTCCTGTAGACCTCCTCAACTGATCTATAAAAACATTCTCATTTACATTTCATAAATAATGAGAAAGTTTTTTTAATTCTAACATTTGCCAACCCAACCACCAGCTGCCTCAAAAATTTGTCCATTATCTTCACAAGAATCATGACACAACAGTGCAACTACAGGTGCAATGTACTGTGGTTTCATTCTTTCAAAAATTTCCGGCGGGAAAATATCTTCGGTCAATCTGGATGCAGCTGCAGGGACAATAACATTGCAATGAATATTATATTTGGCTCCTTCTATGGCCAATGTGTTGCTCAATCCGACAAGTCCCATTTTAGCTGTAGATAGTAAATTATATTAATAAACCATCAATAACTTAACATTTTTTTCATTGCACCTGAACTATAATTAGCTTGACCAAAATTTCCGTAGAGGCCAGCAGCTGATGAAGTCATTATTATCCTTAACACAATCGCATTAATTTATAAAACAACTGGTGCGCAAATGCTTCTTTTGTACCTTCCGTATTTTTGTTCTCTCATATATGGCCAAGCAGCTCTGCTCATTTTAAACGCACCCAATAAATGCACTTGATAAATTATATCTATATAACAAAAAAGAACAAATAAATCTTTTCTTTATTAACAAGATATTTGTCATTACCCCAGTCGTGATCAGACATTTTAAGAAATGATTTATCTCTTAAAATCCCAGCGTTATTAATCAAAATATCTATATAGAAAAAAATTCAAATTTATTTACGTTTTAATTCTTATCAATTTTTTGTACTTACCAACCCTCCCAAATGAATCTATAGCAGTTTTGATTATCTTATCGGCATCAATAACCGAGTCTGTATAAAAAAAAATTAAGTTCATTTTCCTGATAACATCAGACTAAAGTTCGTACCATAATTTGCTACAGCTTTTCCTCCTGCTCGTCGAATTTCCTCAACGACCGCATCTGCGGCCGATGAGTTGGTTTGACTGTCACCTTGTCTACCTCCGCCCAAATCATTTACTGTTAATTTTTGAGTATTTATTATAAGTTTTCATTATGTTAACTCATTAAAAAGTTTAACGAACCCACGACCGATGCCCCTCGGCTGGCAAAGAGCAAAGCGTATTCTCTTCCTAAACCTGAAAAAAAAAAAATCACCAAACTAGAGCTAAGTACCAATTAAACTTTCAGTATTACCTCTTCCACCTCCCGTAACAACTGCAACTTTATCTTTAAACGACAATTTTTCACCCATCATAACACTCGATGACGACGAAGCAAGTGGCTTTAAAAATGGAAGCTCGGCCTTTTAAATGGTAAACAAGATGTAGTCGACACATTTTGCCAATAGAGGGCATTACATTAGAAACGTCATTTCCCCGGTATGCAGAGATAACGAATGGAGTCTTGAAAGCGGCAAAGTTAAATTCCGGTAAAATTGCCATTGCAATCGTAAATAAATAATAAGGACTGCTTAGCTTTTATTATAATGATTCCAACATCAACAGTGCTCAGATTAACAGTTTGTTTTTTTTTCTTTAGGTTTTTCGGACTTAAACCAGCACTCTCGTCTGGGATGAACGGAAAATACAAATTGGCAAATTACAATCAACTGACCCCCAAAAACGAACAAAAAATTGGTCAAACCGATGTCACTAACAACACGGGGTAAGTACACTGTTTTAAATTCTCTCGGGAAATTCTAAAAATCTTCTAAATTGTTGTTCATTTATTCGTAAACAATTTGTTTTTTTATACTAATACATGACATGAACGCAATGTGTCTCTGCTAAAACAATTTCAAACATTCAACATTCTCCACTCTTAAAAACACTTTTTTTTTAGCTGCAAAAGCCACAAAGTCTTTTTTAATTGCTAAAAAATTCTAAAATCCATCGTCGGTAAGTAAAAAGTCACTGTACAAGCAAAAATCGTTCAAAGCCGCTTTTTATTCTAAAACACAAAATAAACCTAAAAATGGAATGCAAAGAACTGGATTTCCAATTGAATAATCTAAAATAAAAAAGCAAAGCAAAATCGATCACAGAAGAATCTGTTTTATATTTACATAATGAAGGGAAGAGAACAAAATTTTCTTTTCTTTAAAAACATTATTTACAAAAGTCACAACAAGAAATATTTGGCCCTTTTCGCAGCTACACCCAAAAACATTTCTATTACGTCACAACCACGTCAACAATTCTCAAAAGTAAAATAGAAAAGTGACAAGCGTTGATATGGAAGGAAGTGATCATAAAAACAAAATAAAAAACGAACAAAAAAATGCTAAAAACCTAATTTAAATATTCACTTAAGCAAAGTTTTAATGATATTCTTTTACATTTTTCATGTTATTTAAAAATAGATTCGTTTTTTTTTTTTTGGTAAGTTTTTACATATGAAAAAAAATTAAAAGTAAAAAAGAAAAGAAAATTTCCCATATTTGAAATATTCTTTTTCCACCCACTGATGCAAGGATTAAATAGATTAGGAGCGTGCTCGGATCAGTAAAATAACTGACGAGTCAAATAGGAATGAAAAACCATTGAAATTTGACACGGGGATTTGTTGTTAGTGGTTTGAACCCTGAGTGACTAGATTACAAAAAGGGGATTATAAATGAATTTTTTTTTTTAAGTACAGCAGTTAAAAGTTTCCATCTTGGATAAAAGAATGCCAATTTATTGAAATAAAAAAATTTGAAAATTAAAAAGAGATCATGGAATCACATGACTGAAAAAACAAAACAAAGCGGCACGTATTTCTTGTAATATCCTAGAGAAAATAAAAAGAATTTGATTTGGCATGATTTGTTTAGCTTTTTTATGGGGTGCTTTTAATTTGCTGCTGTCCTCCACCAACGGTCTCTTTAGAGTCTGAAGATGAAGGTCTTAGGAGTACAGTCACGGCCTCTTGCTCGGGAGTACAAATAACGGACAGTCATTTCTGACGAAGAGCTTTCTTTTTTCTTTTCTTGAAGAAGCAACAACATCTAAAAGGTAATGATTTCGCGGTTAATTCATAATTTTATTAGTAATGTTATACACCTGGCAAGATTATCTTATAACTGTCCTGTATTCACGACAACCTTCGTTGTAAATTGCCGTAAGTACAGTTAAGTTCACATCTGTAACATTGAGTTACGTCATTTCTGATGTGAACCGCATTCAGAGAAACTTGCAAGTGTATAATAAGAATGTTTATTAAAGTATTCTTATAAATTTTGTTACTTAGTTTCATCGATGACTGCTACGTCGGTCTGGTTAGTGATGGGAACATTGGAGCAACCTGCCATAACATCATCGACTGTCAATTCACCATTAGTAGAACTGACAACTTGAACGGAACCTCCATGTTTATCGGCTGCTGATACATTTCCTCGCAATGTGCTTGATTTGATGGCGTCTTTAGCGCCTGGTGAAATTCTGTGATTACTTTCTATCGTCACTGACATTGGTGGCTTCAGTTTTGATGCCTTGACAAATAAAAATCATTTTTCATATACATAAAAATTTTAATAAATAAAAGAAAATGCATCATCAAATACCCATCTTTATAATCATTTAATCTGAGTCTGATCTCCTTGCTACATCATCATCATCATGCTCTCTTTCTTTAGTCTTTTAGGTCAAAGTAAATTTTCCAAAAAAAAGGGTAATAATACCAAATGTTGTAGTTACTTACTCTGTCAGTTGTACTTGCATGTCGCTCTCTATTGGGTGAAATGATAGTGTCTTGTCCGGTTTGTATGGAACCGACGGGTGTGGACTAAAAAGTGTACAGCACCGTTAGTTTTTTTTTAATGAAATATAAGGTAGGAAAGGAAAGGGAAAAAAATTGTTAAACTTATTTTTATTCCAAATTTTTTTCCGAGAAGAGAAAAAAAAATTTTTTAAAAGGCTCCCACGTGGGCAAACTTTGATAGTGAGCAGGCATTTTTTTCTTTTCTTACAAAAATGACAATTCAAATCCAATAAATAATAGAACTCCTTCCCAACTTTTTTTACATCTGCAATCAAAATTCCAAAATTTTGCTTTTATAAATAAAAGTTCTCTATATACAAATTGTATACAATATAAAAATTAAAATAAAATTTTTGCGTTCACCATCGTCATCAAAATTAATTGGAATTTTTTAAAAAGAAAAAAAAAATCAGTTCTTTTTCTTTTTCTGGCCTCTTGTTACTTCACCATCACTTTTTTTTCTGCCGTGCCCCTGTGAACATGGACAGCAACTTAAAATACATGCAAGCACAAACGCTCATTGCCTTTCATTTTTCTTTCTAAAAGAATTTAAAAATGAAAATCCACGGTCGGTTTGACCCAATAACAAATTTTTTCTAATTCCAAGAACTACTAAATCGTAGCATTGAAGACATTAAGCTTTGCAATAATTGAAGCTGTTTATAAGAGAAAAACCAAAACTTAATGCAAAGTGAGAGCCTGACACGGTGGAAAAGAAAAAAACAGATTTTTCATTTTATTTACCATAGTTTTGCCCGTCCAGTCAAATTCTTCGTCGTCAGGAAAACCGCGTCGTTCGTACAAATCCCGAAACATTTTGCGCAAGTAATCGTAATCTGGTGTTTCAAAAAAATCTAACCGACGTACGTAACGCAAATAAGTAGCCATTTCCTCTATAAAGAAAAAAAAATTTAATTTAATTGCGAGAGAAGAAATCAAGTGGATCATTCTCACCAGGATAACCTTCACAGAGAACTTCGATCGCTGTAGCGCGTTTGGTATCTCCGATTTTCTGGTACCGCTCTTTGAGGGTATCGGCTTTGAGCCCTTGCCACGGTAAGCTGCCACGAAGGAAATACATAAACATGTGGCCAAGAGCTTCCAAGTCATCCCTCCGACTTTGCTCTGAAATCCGACATGCAAATATTAACTAGCAATGTTGACACGAGTGTTTCAGTACCTTTTCCCAAATGTGTATTGATGCTCATGTACCTAGCCGTACCGGTGAGGGATTTGTGCTCTCGGTACGGTATGTGTTTATGGGTTTCAGGATCGATATACTCTTTAGCAAGTCCAAAGTCGATTATGTAAATGATTTTTTCCTTGCGATTCGACTGTCTGCCTATGAGGAAGTTTTCGGGTTTTACGTCTCTATAAATCAGGTGCTTCGAGTGGACGTATTCTATTCTGTGTAACTTAAAATACAAACTCAATTACACAACCGAAAAATAACATCTGATACACTTACTAATTGTATTGCTATCATGAGAACTGTTTTCAAATTGAACTTGCGACCACACAAATCAAACAGATCTTCTAAACTGGGTCCCATAAGTTCCATGACCAAGGCATTATATTTACCACACGGGCCAAAGTAATATACTTCAGGAATGCCTTCTACAAAAATTAATTACCTCATTACATGACATTATCAATGGTTTTCATTCATTCTTACCATGTGATCCAAGTTGCTTGTAAAATCTATATTCTAAATGTAATTGAGGAGCTTTAGCTTTCATCGCTTCCTATAAAATAAACGGAATTATAATCAAATTTATTTTCTTCATAAAAACTTACCAATTTAATGGCAACATGTTCATTATTATACAAGTTTTTTCCTAGAAAAAATACAAAAAAATTCGTTTACAACAAACAGGCTATTCATACCTTCAAATTATTGATAATTTTGGATAGAGTCCAAACAAAGAAACCTTTATTAACTTAAAATAGGTAAGGTTATATAGTGAGTGGACTAGGGGGAACATGTTGAGTCGTGCCAAGGGGAAGAGGAGGGGTAACTCAATACCGAAAAAACCAGTTTACGAGCACAAAGAAATAATTAAAAATATTGATAAAATTTTCACTTATCAGTCAAGTGTGTTAACAAAAAGGAAAAATTAGGTTTGTCTTAGGCTTATTAAACAATCATAGCCGTTTTTCTCTTATTTTTTTTATATATAAATTAATTTTAGAGTATGTATTTGTATATTTATATTATGTATAAAGAAATGTAAAAGTGCCATCTGTTTTAAAATGGAACCATCGTATAGAGTATCTAATTTTTTTCTTTTTCTTTTCAATACCTAGTCTGAGTTCTCCAAAATTTCCACATCCAATTTTCTTGCCCACTCGAAAGTTTGGCCCAACCATCAACACTCCGGCGTTACTGGACTGTCCCTGCCGCATGCCGCTGTACATGTCCACCCGAGGGATGCCTACTTGTACTTCGTGTAACCAAGTCCGATCCTTACGGCAATTCTCCTCTCTGTTGTTGTGTTCGATTTCCTCGCGCTTTTGCATAGTTTAACGCCAACCATCCAAACTCGACGCGGTTCGGGCCAAGAAAATGGCGAACCACATTCAGCACTACTCTCAAATAAAATACACATGCAATGTACATTAAATACTCATCACTTGATTAATTGGTTCGTTTTTGTAGCACCGGAACATGTTACGGGGAATTTCTATTCTGATTGACTCTTATTTACACCTAGGAAAAGTAATTGAAAAGGAAAATTGGAGTCGGACCAGTCCCAGTCCACTTGCTAATCACGGTCACGCATGGAGAGAAGACGAGGAAAGGAAAGGACAAGTGACGAATCAACGAGAGTGGAGCCACCAACTAATTATATTTTTATAAAATAATGCCTTTTTTATTTTTGCCCTAGTATTAAAAAGAAATTTATTTGGGCGAGGTTTGGCTATTATATAATAGTCATTACCTTTTTATTTTTAAAAATTTTTTCAGGTAATTTGTAGTAATTTATTAATGAAAAATGATTTCGTTATTGGAGTTGTGTTTTGTGATGAGGATTTTAATTTTATGTCTGATTAATTGTTTTATTTGGCAAGTTAATATGTGATGAGTCGGATCCGAGCAGAAACGTCATTGGTGTAAGGTATTTATACTCGTTTAGGGGTATAACTCGAATCAATGGGGCCACAATGGTGTATGAATAAACTATGTAATTGTGCTGAGGATCCAGAGAGATCCTGATTTCCATGTTATAAATTATAAGACGTTAATTTGGTTCATTCAGTTTGAACAAAGTGTTGTGACATTTATTTTTGGCTATGCTTTTTTACACTATTTGTAATTAATTATAACTATTTAATAGGTTTAGCCACTCTGCAGGAGGCCTCTCATTGGCTGTCAGATTTAAAGGTTAAGTGTAGTACAGTGTCCTAGAACCGCCAACTCCGAATTGGCCTAAACTGAACAGCCACCTGGTGTCAGCTCAGCTTAACTCAACTCACCTCACCACCAACCTCGTGTACTATTTTGCGTTTTAGCAATTCCCAGATTTTGTGATGACGTGTATGGGACGGTATAAGCTGCCCTAACTATAACAATGCTGCGTTATAGCGTCCCATAACACGTCATGCTCAGATTTGGGAATTGCTAAAATGCGAAATTCAGACTCCCAACTTTGGGATTAAATTGTAAAATATAGAAGCTCTCACGGATGTAGGTGCAATGGAAGAAAAGGTAGTACATTATACCATCTTTCACCCCCAATATTAATATTTTTAATGAGAGCCCCCCCCCCCCCTTAATATTTTACAATTTTTATTGTTAACTTTATGGTTCTGAACACCCTCCTCTATGTATGCGTTGATCTATTTAATAGTCCATGTTGTAAAAAATTATTGAATGACAATACTTAAAGCGTAATAAGCTAAGTTGTCAATTGGGGCACTTGAGATTGTAATTGACGCAGAATAGTTGCTTTTGGTTTAATTACTTAAAAATGTGAAATAAACGTATAATCTTTAAAAGAAAAGAAGTTGTTACAACAACTCATTGCGTACTTCTTGCATTTTTTTTTATAAATTTAACCATAATAATAAATTATGATTTTCCAGATTATACCCAAAATTTTTTTATGAGAGTTTCGTCGCTTTCACAGAAGATGACCGTATCGTTCGTGGCTATAAATTTCAAATTTCGCACTAATTTCAAAATGCAATCCGTCATCATCTTCTCACCAGGTGAGCACCACCCACCACCTCAACGAGACGTATAAATACGAAAGCTCACAACTACTACGAAAGCTCAGGGCCGCCATTCCGATTCTGAGTTCAGTGATGGAAATTTCTACTTCCGTCTCGGAAGTGACCATTTCTGTGGTGGAAATTCCGTGATCTAAGTGGCCATTTCATTGGTATTTTACTTGTTAGGTTTTCGCATAGAACAAAACTTTTAAAAAATGCATAAATAGTTATTCGCACTTAAAATATTGAAACTAAAGAATGTATCAGAAAAATATGTTGGTAATACTGAACTTTTGCTTTCAATTACACATATATGAATGTTTGTCTGGGTATCTTATTTTCTCGTGCCCCATCGAAAAATGGCAGTTTTTTCTGCAGTTACATTGCAGTTTTTGCAAAAAAAAAAAGTTAAAAAAGTGGAAGTTTCAAACTACCCTAATGTAAGGTAAATATGTCCATTCATATAAACAAAACAAAAAGTACTGGGCGAAATGGCTACTTTACAAACCATTTCAAGCGTAAATTTCAAGAGTAAATATTAAGAAAAGTAGATATTTTTTAAAAAAAATAAATGAAATGGCCACTTCCGTCACGGAATTTCCATGACAGAAATGGTCACTTCCGAGACGGAAGTAGAAATTTCCATCACGGAACTCAGAACTCGGATTGGCGGCTCTGAGCTTTCGTATATAAATGATTTCGTTTTATGCCAACAGATGGCCGTAGTCACCTACGTAGCCATATTTTGAATGTTTTAACGACTTTCATGTGCATTGCAGGTAAATAACATTAAAGTTTACGGTATATTATGACCTCGAATAGAAAAGATCAACATTTGATTGTTGTAGGAATCGGGCAAGGTAACATTTCCAAAAATTTCCGCTAATTTTTTTTTTAAACTGATTTTGATCGTTTAATAGCAAGAAACTTTCCAAAACGACCAGGATGGCAAGTGGTTATCGAAGCCAAATTAGATGGAGAATCAATCAGCACAGATGAAGTGGCACACGATGAAATCCCCAATTTCAACACGGAATTGGCATGGGAGGTTGATAGGAAAGCGTTTCGTATGTTCCGTATGCAAAGAATTCCCATTAAACTTCAATGTTTTGCCATCGAACCGATTTTAAAAGCGAAAGAATCCTTAGGCTTTGTCGTTCTTGATTTACGTCTGGTTCATCCAAAACCTCAAGTGAAACAATCCATCGAATTAAATGTTTTTAACATTACTTAAATGGAATTTCTTTTTGACAGGTTAAAAAATGGTACACTTTATTAAAACCTAAATATTACTGGATGAAACCTGAAATACAACTGAGTGTCAGTCTCGAGAAAGATAACGGCGGTTTGTCTGTGATGAGCAGTCCGTCTTTTCAATCTACAAACTCCAGCCCAAAATGTAAATAAAATTTAATCACATTAAAAACTCCACTTAAAAGTTACAATTTTTCAGCGATTCCCAAAACACCAGAGGAAAGTAAAGAAGTAAATCCATCAAATTTAAAACCAGCATTAAATGAAGAAGAAGGTTATTATCAAATTGGACCGCAAACTGCTAAAGATATTTTTAGTTTATCCGTAACTATTGTTTTTGCTGGGAATTTAAGTCAAGTGAGACATTTTTTAAGCATAGATCTCAGCTTGCATTATATTACATATAATTTCTAGTTGTTGCCATCGGGAATTTCTTTACCAGAAGATCACAAAGGGTTTTATTTTTATTACGCTCTTCTGGGTAATGACGTAACTACAGACACCTTCGCCGATCTTCTGGAACCTTCATTCGCAGCCGAAAGAGCGACAGTTCGAATTCGTAGCTCCATTGAATTATTGAGTCAATTTTTTTTTCTTCAACCCGGCATTAAAGTTCATTTATGTAACGGAGATATATCCCTCGGATGCGCTCATGTCCCTCTAAATAATTTACTCAATAAAAACAGTACGGAGATATTTATGAAACCGGTTTCGGTTGAAGGAATGTTTGAATTGGAACCGTTAGATAAACCTTCAAAACATTCGTCTGATGATGCCGAACCGTTTGTTGGTTTGTCTGTGTCTTTAAGAATGGAAGATCAGGTGCAAGGAACATTTTCGGTTGTTTTTGCAGTATATTTAATTTTTATTACTTTTTAGCAACCAAAAGTTTTGGTTCAGCAACCGACTGTTATTAACTCGCAAGCGGCGACGGAACAGATTTCGCCTCCTGTCACGCCACTGCCAATGGCACGTGAATCATATGAAAAAAAAATTTCTCAGTCGCCACCGACGAAATTGCAAACGTCTTCCCAGCAAATTAACGCGACTTCTAAAAAGAGTGATGACATTAAATTAGATGCTCGCACCGATGGGCCAACTGAAGGTTGAAAATAATAGAACTTTTTATGACTCTTTGTTTAATTCATTTCTTTTTAGAAGTAATAGATCTTACGAAAGAAGATTCAGATGAAGCATTCCATCATTATTGCTTTACCTTGGACATACGCCACATAAAATTTACAGAAGCGGAGGTTAATTTCTTGTGTTTTCTTAGGTTTTTTTTTTAATAAATTGAACACCCGCTCGATTTAGTGATTTAAACTTATTAATTTTCTAGGTATAGTTACCCATTTTTTGGAACTTCAACTTCCATTGTGACTCATCCGTTGCTGGAAGTAAGAAAAAACATCGAGTTGGCAGTTCCTAATGGATATTGCGCTTTTACTTTTGCTGCTACGCCCGAGCAACTGTTTTGTGCGTTTAACTCTCTCCCGCTTCGTATAGAAGTAGTGAGAAGAGATCGCGACAGAAACGAGGAAACTATCATCGGAATGCTGAGTTTTCATTTGGTAGAAATATTACAAGCAAAGAAATCCAGAGTGACAGTAATTATTTTTTACTTCATTTGTTTTATTCCTTCTAATTTTATTAAATTTCTTGTAGAATGCAAGTAATAAAAGCGGGCTTCGCCAAGTGATATCTAAGCAAACGCCTATTCATTCTTTAAGTCAAAATGTCAATTTTATTGGTCACGTACATTCCGTTATTGGTTTGGACGATTTTGGGTTGACCACTCTACCACCTGAGATTTCTAGCCAGGTTTAATTACACTACAAGTCTATGTAAATCAAACTTAAAGGAATAATTTTTTTTCCTTAGGATTATGGAAGAATTGAGCTTTCAGACGATGAAGTTGAAGAAGTTGAATTGCCTTCCGATATTTTACCTCCTGCACAAAATGTAGTAACAGACGATGCGAAATTCAATGATTTGCCGATAGATGTGACACGGCGATTAAGAGAACGGCAACGTGAAATGGCCATTGAAATTGCAATGGAGTTAGAAGAATGGAAGAGAGAACAGGAAGATCAGTTTAGAAAAAATGTACAATATTTTGGTTAATAATTTTCTTGTACTCAAAATTAATTTTTTTATTTGCAGTTAAAAGCTAAAGAAACTTACTACATGGAATCCTTGGTAAATGAATGGCGTAAAAGGGACACAGAACGGGAAGTTACAATTCAGAGAAAAATTCGAGAGTGTAAAGACCTAGAAAACAAATTGAGAAGTGCCTTATCAGATGCTGATAAAAGAGAAAAAGTGTTGATTACGAAAGAAATTGAAGTAATAGTTTTTAAATAATTTTGGAACATTTTAAATATTAATTTTAAATTTTTTATAGTTGAAACAGAAAGAAATGGAGTTGGAACGGTTTCAGGAACTTCAGCACAGCGAAGTAAAAAATGGATACATGAGATTGAAAGACGAATTTGCTCATCGTTTGCAAATTGAACAGTAAAATACAACGAGAATTATTTTGTAAAATGGTTTGATTAACGTAATTATTTCAGAGACAAACTCCACGAGGGTGAAAAGAAAGTCGATAAATTGAGACATCAAATTCAAGAGTTGGAAACAAAACTTGATAACAAAAACCGCGACTTTGAAGAATTGCTAGCGAAACAACAGAGTGGAAGCAAACCCGAGTTGCGATTGGAATCTGAGTTGAATTTGGCCGCTCTAGAAAGAGCTGAACTCGAACGAAAATTAGAAGCTGCGACCAAATCCAAAGTGCATTACAAACAACAATGGGGTCGCTGTCTCAGAGAATTGGCTCGCATAAAACAAAAATTAGAAGAGGATGCTCGGGCGCAGCTTTACCGTCAACAACAAGAAATAGAAGGAATGAAGAGACAGTATTTAAACTCTGAACCAAATGAAGAAAAGAAAGCGTTACAGGAAATTAAGGGACAACTTGATCAGTAAATTTAAGACAATAACAATATGATTATAATTTTTGATGAAATGATTTTTTGTGTTTAGGATAAAAGAACATGTTGTAAAACGGGTTCCCTGTGAAGGAACCGAAAACCGCAAACCTGGAGTTCGGCAAATTTCTTTTCTTGATGTTGAAGATTTTGATTCCGATACTGAAGACACAACTTTTACTTCTGATGATGTTAGCAGGCTCTTAAAAGAACGAGAAACTCTTTTGGAGACTGGTATTTATGCAGATACTGACAGAATAATTCGGGAATTAGATAGGCAAATAGATGAAGCTGAAACGAAAAAACAACTGCGATGTTGATAATTTTAATGTGTAATTTATTGTTAAATAGAATTAATTTTGGAGAATATTTGGTAATATCGCAGGAAATAAAATGAGGTTTTATTTTTTATATATAAAAAAGAATCTACATATTAAATTATTTTATTTCTGCGCTCTGTAGAAAAGCGGTGTCTGGAGGCAATGATTAAAGGTTAAAATGTTTCTTCAGTTTGTCAAACGAGGGCGCACTACAGTATAATTCAAAGATGGCGTCCACTAATCTGATATAAAACACATGAAAGTTTGTACTTTCTTGACTAATCGCTTTTAAAATGAGAAATTTACAATTGTCAGTGTGTTCGACCGTTTCCGACGATCGCTTAAAAAGTGTTCGTCAATTTTGTTTTGATTTAGAAACAAACAATTGTTTCTGTTTATCAGGAAACACGATTTATGAGTTGACATGTGGTAATCAGGTGCGTCTACAATTTAAATTGAAATCAAAATTAGCATACAAAACATTATGATATTTCAGCATTCATATTCAGATTGCGTTACCGAATACTGCTTTTTAGAAAATGATGGTATAGAAGTAATCGGCTTGGATTACTTACCTGAACAAAATGCATTTTGTATAATTACGAGAGATGGCAACCTCATTTTACATTCTGATGATAAAGTATAGTGAAATAAGTACTCCAAACTTCTCATTTTATTGATTCGATTCTTTTCGTTTAAAGTTTGAGACGATTGGATCAGTAGAAAGCGGATTCCAAGCCGCGTCGTGGAGCCCCGATGGCAACATTTTAATTTTAATCACAGGTAGGTTTGCCCTAAATTTTTAAAACTTGTTATTGTTGAATTTTTTTCTAGAACATGAAACGATCATTTCTATGACGAGGGAATTTGAACCCATTAAAGAAACTCCGTTATTTTCTGATGATTTCGGTGAAGGTATCTTACTCTCTAGCTAATACTTTTGTTTTGTTTTTATTAATGGTTTATATATTAGGAAAATTTGTTACTGTTGGCTGGGGTAAAAAAGAAACGCAATTTCACGGTTCTGAAGGTAAAGCTGCTGCTAAACATGTGGATAAGGTTTGATTTGAACGTTTAAATTTGATGGCTTCGGTAATTAAACTTGAAAATTTCCAGAATGCTGCGTCAACTTTACCTACATGGGATGACGGACAACCTCGAGTTAGTTGGCGAGGCGATGGTAAATTGTTTGCAGTCAATGCAATTTCACCTAAAACAGGTAATTTGATTTCTTTCTGTAAAAGAAGATTAATGCGACAATGCATAATTACTTTTTTTTTGGAGGTCAGAGAAGTATATTTGTATTTTCTGACGACTGCATTCTTCAATATTCGAGTGAAGTTATAACAGGGTTGGAACCTCCACTCAGCTGGAGGCCTAACGGTAGTGTCATTGCATCTGTGCAGAGGCTACCTAATAAATATCAGGTCATTTTTTTGGAGAAAAATGGCCTGAGACACGGAGAGTTAGTTGTTTCTTCAACTGCCGATAAGTTTATTGTAATTCTTTAAAATTAATATAAAAATTCATGCCCCTACTTAAATTTTTATATTCACAGATTCGACAAATATCTTGGAATTCTGATTCTTCTTTACTTGCAATTTGGTTAGAAGACACTGAAAAACGTTCATGTTCCAAAGGTATTAAACTTTAAACAGAACACGATATGCTTCGGACGTCAAAACATGTTGGGATGACCGAATTACGTCGTGTTACTGTTTTAAATGGGGAGTGCGAGATTTGTTACAACAATTCACCACCTAATAGCGCAAATGATCAAAACGCTGTTTTGGTTTGTCAATGCTGTTTTCGTTACACTAACTTTTTGGCGAACGTGTAATCTATCGTGACAGAGTATCAATACATTCAAACTGGATGCCGTTTCAATCCAATAGAAGTATTTTATATTAAAATCGCACTCCCTATTACAAAATCGAAGCTGATTTGTCAATTCGTGTTTGTGTATTTTAATAGTTCAAATTTGGACAATG
The DNA here is from genome assembly GCA_034686365.1 of Pachymerium ferrugineum. Taxonomy (NCBI): domain Eukaryota; kingdom Metazoa; phylum Arthropoda; class Chilopoda; order Geophilomorpha; family Geophilidae; genus Pachymerium; species Pachymerium ferrugineum. The sequence continues at coordinate 5,921 of JAQGAS010000645.1, read as the reverse complement.
AATAACTACCACTGGTATTTGAAGCAGACACTGGATTTCTCTGTCGATGATTGTCTCACTTTTTTTTCCTGGCACCCTGAAAATGCTTTAACTCTATATTGCTACACAGCAAAATCAAGATTTATTTGTTATTCATGGGAATGGGTAATTAATCGCAGCATGGATGAGTCAAAAATTGACGACGCACTTGTAGCTGTAACTGATTCAAGTGCGTAGATATCAATGTTTTTACATCAGTTTACTAAAAAATTATTTATTATTTCTTTAGATAAAGTACTCTTGACACCCTTTCGACAAATGGTAGTTCCTCCTCCACTTTCTGCCTACAACGTCGTGTTTCCTTGGCAAGTAAATCAAATTTGTTTTCCAAGAAACCATTCATCAGGAAATTTCGCAGTTTTACTTGCTGACAATCGAATAATTATCGTTTCAAAAGGTGAGTTTAAAATCTATTTTCTGTTTGTTTTTTATATTATTTACAACGTACTTAATTTTATAGATGGTGGTGATGATGCAAGTGTCGAACTGAAAGCTTGTGCAGGAAACGGCTTTAATGTTCGTGTTACTCCTCATCGCATTGCTGCAATCTATGAGTATAAATTTTTGTTATTAGTCAATTAAATGTGAAACGTTTCAAATTTTTTTTATTAACAGTCCGAAGGCAACGGACAATGAGGTTGATTCAGTTCCACTGAATTTTCATAACTGGCTTTGGTTGACTCCAAGTATATTTATCTGTAGTAAAAATGTTGGTGGATCTTCGACAATTGTACAATTTCGTTTGGATGATTCGTCACGTAAAATAATACGAGAGTAATACAAGAGCATTAGCTAAACATTATTTATTTTGGTGTTATTTAATTTACTACATCTTTTGTATTAGGCAGTCGAGTGTTGTTAAGGGTTTAGTACGCTCCATAACACCTACCCCAAATGGTTCAGATGCTGCTTTGCAAATATTAGATGGAACCTTGTTAAAGTACAATATCAATCACCCTGGCAGTGATTGCGTTTTGACTAAATTTCCAAGCTATTGTCACACTATGGATTCATGCAGTGTGCAAGATCAAGTGAGTTGATTTACTCTATGGTCAATGATCATTGTTTTAATTTTTTTTTATTTTTCAGGAAATGTTTTTCGGTTTGACCGACAGATTGCGATTGAATTGTCTCGACAGAGAAGTAAACGCTGTTTTAAAATTTATGATTTTATGAACTTTAAAATAATTTTTTTGTTCATAGATATCGAGCAACTGTGTCTCGTTTATCTTGCACGATGATTTCTTATTGATTGCTTGCAATGATCACACATTACATTCCATTTCGTTGCAAAGTCTTCTCTCCCAAAATTATCGAAAAGTTCAGTGTGAGAGTTTGAGGAGACTTGAAAGAGGTTCTCGAATCATAACATGTATTAAAAATAGAACTGAAGTAGTTTTACAAATGCCGAGGGGAAATTTGGAAGTTATTCATCCGAGGTCACTTACTTTGTCGGTTGTTTCAAAATATTTAAACGAGTAAGACTTATCAAAATTTTATTTTATTTATCAACATTTTATGAACTATTTCTGTTGTTAGATTAAACTTCTTTGGTGCGTTTACACTTATGAGGAAACAAAGGATAAATATGAATCTTTTATTCGATCATGATTCAGCGGTATATCACTAACAAAAAATTTTTTAATACTAAAATTATATTTTAATGTAATTTCAGAATTTTTTGAAGAATGTTGACAAGTTTGTATCACAAATTAATAATGTCAATTGGATTAACTTATTTTTGACTGACCTTCAGTGAGCTATCATCTGCACTCATGTCTGATAACATATTGGAGTCAATTTTTTTTTGTAGGGAAGAAAATGTTACAAGTTCATTGTACAGCACATCGTATAATAATTCAAGTGAAAATAGGTTTCTTGACAAAATTAACATCGTTCATTCTGCAGTTCGTCAGGCTCTGGTGGCAGCCGATTCAAAAAAGTGTGTTAAATTTATAACTGTCATTAAATCATTTAATGCTAATTAAAATCTTTATATTTCAGGTTTTTACTTTGTATATTAACCACATATGTCATGAGCAATCCGCCTCAATTAGAAACAGCTTTAAATCTCGTCAAAACCCTTGAAAAAAATGAGAAAGATGAAGCTCTTACTTATTTACAGTATTTAATGGACATTAACGAATTATTCAATGTGGCTTTGGGTACTTATGATTTGGATTTAGTTGTGATGGTAGCTCAAAAATCTCAAAAAGTAATTTTGGTAGCAATATTTACCATTGTTGTGAGTTGTGACTAATTTTTAATTGAACGTCTTTTAGGACCCGAAAGAATACTTACCAGTCTTGAACGAATTACGTAAAATGGAATTAAACTATCAAAGATTTAATATTGATTGTAAATTGCAAAAATATGAGAAAGCATTGGAGCACGTCATTAAATGCGGCGATGAGAGATTCGACGAATGTCTTCAACACGCTATTACCCATAAATTGTACCGTCGAGCTATAAAACTGTTGCCTTCAAATTCTTGCAACTACAAGGTAAAATAACTGAATTTAGTTGTACTTGAAATTAATTTGCTTGTCGCATTTATAGAGAATGGCGATGGCTTATGCCGAACATTTAAGTGGTTTAAGAAAATATGAAGAATCTGGAATTTGGTTTGAACGTAGTAATAACATTTCGAAAGCAATTGAAGCGTTTGAGAAGGGATTGCATTGGAGAAAAGCTATAATTTTAGCTCGAAATGTTTATTCAACTGAGGAATTTATTAAATTCGCTAGCAAACTGGCTTCTTATCTGAGAGAAGAAAGACGTTACGTGGAGTCTGCGCACGTTCATGAGCATTATTTAAGTGACGATAAAGAATCGATATTGACGTTGATAGAGGGACGTCAATGGCAGGCAGCTTTGGAAATGGTATTTGATTTATATAAGCCAAAATTAAACTTGGAAATTGTAATTATTTTCTTTCAGATTCATCGTTGCAATTATTCTGAGATAATTAAGACGCATTTAGAAGGTGGTTTACGTGAACATTATAGATCATTAATCAACAGTATTAAACAAAAGGAAGTATTACTTACTCAATATACGACGAGGTTACAAGTCGTAAGGGAAGAAAAAAAGAAAAAGATGTTGGAAGGCAACGATAATGTCGATGATGATTTAGCATCGGAAATTGCGAGTACAATTACAACTACAATTACTACAACGACGACGCGGTCTTTTATGTCGAAACAGTCGTCGAAAAATCGAAGAAAACAAGAGAGGAAGAAGCAGAGTTTGAAAAAAGGGAATCCGTTTGAAGAGAGCGCCTTAGTGGAAGCGTGTAATGAAATTTTCACTGAAGGAGATAAAATGATGGGTATAAAATGTAGATTTAGTAGGAAGGTTACTCTTATACATATAGTTTTATTATTTTAGAGGAATGTTCATCAATGTTAATGAATTTAGTGTCATTTGGATTTGATAATGAATCCGAAGAACTGCAAACAAATTACGAGAATTTCCTTATATTGATGAAGTCCAAAAAAGATGAAATCTGGTTAAAAGAACAGCCAACTGACACGGCATTAGTGGTAAGTTATATTTACAGCACGAGTTTCTATATACTTTTGTTTATAGTTAGTCTGCTGTTAGTAATAAAAACTTATATTGCAGATTGGGCCGAATAGTACCGTTAATTCGATAATTGAAAAGGTTAGTCTTCCGAAGAATGTTGTTGGCACTGGTAAGAAAAAGAATACCAAACATTCACGAAACTAATTGTCAACTAACGTTTTAATCATTTATTTTTAAGACACCATTTCAGTGGCTGAGCCAAAACTTCGAGATAACATTTCTTGGAAACTTGATTTTTTTTCATAATCTGTCTTTCTTAATCAATAAAACACTTATCCATAAGAACATCTGGAAAAATTAGTTTCGGTTTTGAGTAATTGGTTAAACTCTTTAGTTAACAAATCGTGTAACGCAACACCATCGTGTTTGTATATCCATCGGCCATCGACGAAATCGTATCGTTTAGGTCCACTGCAAGTATAAGGAAACATGAGAGATTTTAGTTACAACAACCAGGTGAGTTACCTGATAGGTGACGATAACCAAATTTGTTTATTAGGAGTTTGTTTATTTATCACGTAAGTACCTCTTGAGTTGCCCATCTTAACTGTGAGAACCCCATCCTGAAATTACATTATTTAATTTAGGTGATTGCAATTAGGTCAACTAACCTTACTCCGTACGAAACGTCGGAATCTGGTGCATCATTTTTGGATGATATTAACTCTTCTATGTAATCGCTCAAAGATTCTAAGGTCTCTTCGCAAACTGATTCGTATGTGACGGCATCTAAAGGGCTTTTAAATAGGTAAATTCAATTAACATTATGAGGAATTTAATGTTTGGGGTATGCTTACCCTGTAATCTTTTTAGAAAAATTTTTGGTTAATACGGACCATAAAATTTTTTTATTTGAGTGTTGAAAGTTATAAAACTTATAGTAGACGGGGGATCGGGTGAAATGGGAGCAGACGACAAACGAGAAATTTCTAAGCGGCGTCCTACACGTTAAACGAATTATTCGGCTTACCATGTTGCCGTTTATAATTTTAAGGAAGAATAGCTACCGCGTTTGAAAAAGACTGCGTAAAATATTAAATTTGTACATTAATCTATCTGCACAGCACTCTTTCATACGATTTCCGAAAACTAACGGAAACGGAAAGGATTGCTACAGGTTATACTTCTGGCCAAGAGATGGCGTGGATTTTTATTTTACGTCTTACGCGTATCTTTGTGTATTAACCAATGAGCTTGCGTCTTGTCCAAATCGGGCAAGTCCACGTTTTGAACCATTTTGAACAGTTTTGAATTTTTGTAAGCGAAGAGATTTTGTATTAATGCTTTATTTCTTACAGGAGACTGCGTGGTTTTTGTCAAACATAACTTATGGAAATCATCAGCAAGTTCAAGTCTTTATTGATGCACTTCCGCCGTTAATAACTCATCATTTAGGCAGTGTAAAGAGAATCATAAAAAAGAGGGTGATGTGACATATTCTTACACGAAATTGAGTTTTTATTTTTATTATCATGAAATTGGACTTGCCATTTTGTTTTAGAAATGATTCCGCCACGAAAATGTGGCGGCATTTTGTTTTTATCTCAAAAAAGCAAAATGTCAAGTAGTACGTTGAACTTAAGTCTCTGCGCTTGCGCAGGGTGTTACGGAATTATCCCTGACAGTTTAAATGTGATAAGGAAATGTCTAACTGCGCCCTTGCCTTGAGAATTTTATTTTTCAATGAATTTAAGAGTAAACGTTATTTGTATTTGAAAATTTCTAAGTCCCTACCTAGACTGCGCATGCAGTTGATTTAGATGTTGGTAAGAGGGATCGTATCGGCACCGTCTTTTTTGATTTTATTTTATATTTATTGTGAACCATTCGTCCAAATATTCTACATAAAATACTTTGTGTTTTGTTTAAGGCTATAACTACACCCACGGTGACTACACCTTTTAGTCAATCCCAGTTTAGGCAGAGAAGACCTCAATATAGGAGGTGGTCTTGGGCAGAGTGAAGGCGTAGATAAGAAAAACAGAACGTCTCAGTGCTCGTCTGATTGGATGACTGAAGAGACATATGTAAACCACATGTCAAAAGAATTAACTTTTACTGATTTAGATGAAATGAATTGGGCTTAACAGCAGAAATATTAACTGCTATAAGAATCCTAAATTTAAATTGTTTGAATTATTCAATTCAATTTATTTTTAATTTTTATTTATATTTTATTTATATTTTATTTATGATGAAGTGAACGACTATAAAGATAAAAACAGTGAAGAAGTTGGCCGTGGTTGGATGACATTGCTGAAAGCATCGTGTTGATCTTGTCAGATCTGCAAAAT
>JAQGAS010000644.1:0-39217 GCA_034686365.1 Pachymerium ferrugineum | reverse complement strand
TACTAAATTTCACCCTTACCTCTTGTAATACCGTTGTTTTTTCTAAATTATGGAAAGGATTTCCAGACGCACCTAAATCCAAATAAAATTTCTTGTTTAAAACTTTTTTCGTTCCCTTCATGATGACTAAGGAAAGAGAGGAAATAGATGGGAAGGCTGATAACAACTTTGAGAACACCCACCGTCTTCGTCGTCCTTTTTATCCCTTTTTAAAACGAGCATTGTTGCCCTATTATTCCAAAATGACAACAAGCCGAAATTTACTCGTCAGCCACGTCACGGAATTAATTTACTGAAAACCGAAGCGACACGTAGTGCCGACAAAGGGCGTGGTGACTCAGTGCTCAGATTCATGAATCAAAATCAAAATTCGGTCCGAACTTAAATCTTAATACGTAGTGGGAATAAGGAAGAATCTCTACAGTCTACTCGTTTCAATTTTTTTAGAATAACTTATAGAAGATTTATAAAGACTTTAAATTTTTAGTAAATTTGAGCTTTAAAGTCAAGTTTAAAACACAATTATTAAAATATTAAATTTGGTAGAAATTCACCGCAAGAAGGCGTTGTCTAAGAGTTGACGTAATGAGGAAAGGGAGTGTAAAATGGCGGCGTCCACAGTGATCAGACGAAATCTGCCTTATTTTCGTCAACAATTGGGAGCCGCATTGAATAACAGCAGCGTAGTAGTAAAATTCATTTGCGTGACTGTATTCTCCTGCTATTTTTTGTCATATAGCGAGATGGCGGTACGAGTACTGAGTGTGACGCCAGGGTATTTGATTCCACCAAGCTTTTGGATATGGACAGCTTTCACTCACTGCTTCCTCGAAACTCACCTATGGCAAGTGGCGGCCGATATAGTCACCGTAGGGCTGTGTGGAAAACTGATGGAACCCCTATGGGGTGCGATGGAGATGCTCACATTCTTCGCCATCGTTAACGTGGGTGTGGCTCTAGGCTCGGCTGCTTATTACCTTTTGTTGTATGTGTGCACCTTCAATCCAGGAGTGTTGTTCGAGATCCATATACATGGCCTTGCTGGCTATGTTGCCGGGGTGTCTGTTGCCGTTAAACAAATCATGCCAGACCATGTATTGATTCACAGTCCATTGGGAAAAATGAGGAACAGAAACGTGCCTCTTAATGTCTTAGTTTTAAGTTTGATTTTGTGGTTAATTGGTCTATTGGAAGGAACATATTCGTGTATGTTTGCATCGGGTTTACTTGTATCTTGGCTTTATTTGAGGTTTTTTCAACCTCATTCCAATGGTACACGGGGTGACATGGCGGAAAGTTTTACATTTGCAAGGTATTATCTATTTTTTATTTTAAAAATGTTAAATCTTTGGTTATATTAGTGAGTTTGTGCAGCATTTTGTCACATGACTATTATTCAAAACAATGACTGCAAAAAAGAAATTTAACCTCGAGTAAATTTCGCTATATTTACAGGTGAACCTCTAGAATATGTAATCTAAGATATCTGCATTCATGAAGACATCTTATCTGCTATAATTGAATAAGTGTACATTTTTAACCACAATTGGACCAAGATTGACTGGTGTTCAATCTCATTGAACGTTGACTCAGTTCGTGTTTTTGGTGTCCAACTCTGTATTGAAGATATACACCACAAACAAAAATTATGTCAACGTTATCTAATTGGAACAATTCAATTCCGGTCAAAATATACACTCATCTTGGTTGAACTGTTTCGCATGCAATATCTGAGAATGCAATTTGCATTAGAGTACATTTTTCTGAGGTTTACTTATAATAAAACAAAATTCGTTCATTTACTCTTGGTAATTGAAACATAAAGAACGTTTGCATGCGAAAAATAATCCATGATTATAGCTATACTGCAGCAGACTTAATACTAGCCATAAATTTATTTATTTATAGTCCAACCATAGGAAAATGACCCTAGATTTTTTTGCCCGTGTAAACAAAATCCTTATGAAAGCTATAAATAAATCCAAATTTTCCTGTAAAATGGTAATGAATACCGGATACTTATTAAGTTTCTGGAAATGGTACAGAAAAAATGAAAAGAGGATGGGGAATTGATGCAAGACTTGTTAATACACCAACACCCTGCATAGATGCAAGAGTAGTATTTACTAACATTTTATTTTGTTAGGCAATAGGTTTACGGAATTTAAGAGGCCGCCCCGCATTTTTGCAATCATTAGCCAAAGTATTAGCCAAGTGTAAATGTTTTTTTTTGTTAAAGTTTTAAAAGGTTAGCCAATTATCTCACTGTTTTGGGACCCTAAGAAAACCATTCAAATTTACATCATTTGCTTTATCACTTGATCAATTTGTTCATATACACTGGCTTTTAAAATTTTCGTTTCTCAATAGTTAAAATTTTTGTTGTATTTGTATTGTTTTATTTATAGTTTAAAATTTTAGGGACTAAAAATTGGCCAACTAATCAGTTGATTAACTATTTCTGCATTTTTCGGTTTTTATTACTAATTTTAAAAAAATATGAAAAATTTGACTAGCACATGTAGTTTACTTTTAAAGCTCAATTCTGTTGTGCTTTGTACTATAATCAATCAGAAGGTATCAGAATATAGAAACTTTTTTTCCATATAGTCTTGTTACAATGGACATTTTTGGCTTTCGTAACTTTTTTGAAATTATTACATTCTGTAATAAATTAATGTGAAGCATGAGAGAACACGCAAAAGGAATAACTGTCCGTAGGAAATCATTGATCAAGCATATTTGTATGGTTTAAATATAACTCTTTATAATATAAGCAATGGCCTTTGCAATAGAAATAATTTGGCTGATGTTAAATCTGCAATTTAATCAACAACAACAATTACGTGAGACTGCCGCAGTTAGTACAAATGTAATATATTCATAGGTTAAAGTGTCAACAATGTCAAACCAAGAAATACTTTTTTAAAACAATTAGTAAAAATAACACAACAAAAATGTTGTTACTGAGTACAGCCAATGTAAATCAACAAAGCGTAACAGTAGTCAAAAGATGTTGTTTAAACATATTACTAAGCTTGACATTAAAAGTAAAAATGCAGATTTAATTTTCCAACATTAAAGGTACACTTCTTGGCAAAAAATATTTTAATATTTCTTAGTTGTGAAATTTTAAGCCATTATTGTTTAGTGACTTTTGAAAATGCACTGTTTGAAGAAAATTGGATACTAGATAATTGCCCTGGTACCATTATTGATATTAAATCGTAAACATTTTTCGTAGAATAGATGAAATCATACTTGATCTTTCCTGCCAGGTAGTCTGTTGAGAGAAGGGGAAGATGCTCTTTCAGATATTTATTTGGAAATTTTATTAGAAGAAATGTTGCAGTAGTGCCATTACGTTTTTTTTTTTTTTGGTTTTTGGTAATAGAGCAATTTGCTGCGAGCAGGCAAAGGTCGTAAAAAAGGCAATTAATAAACATTTGATGAATTGAATATCACACTTCTTTAATAACTCTGTATACAAATGATTCAAGAGTTAGTTTATGTCTGAAATTACTGAAATTTTCCATTTGAATTTTAATTTATTTTGCCATGAGCTGAGATCAAATTGTAGCCCGTACGATTTTTTCACAGAAATTCAAGCGTGTATTTGGCCTATCTTAGTTCATCCATTTCATGTAACGACTACAACTTTCAAAAATTTTCAATAGTATGATACCCCTGGTAAATATAAACATGAGACAATGTTTTAAGCCTAATAGTCAATACATGATTTGCTCAACCTAACAACTTTCACAACTTATTTATTGGGTTTAAAATAAATTTTGCTATTGGGCTTTGAAGTGGAGTCCAGACAGCGATTTCTGTGGCAGAAATTTTATGTGGTGGTTTAGTCCTAGGCCCTACATGCGCGTTTTAGTTAGTTTCCACTTCAGTAGTCTGCCCTCTTTGATAGAAACCAGCTTTTGAATCGCATCTAAACCTCCTTCACTTCGAAACTTTTGTCCCTCGATCTGCAGTCTCATCGCAGGCGAACAGTAAACTACACATGCAGTCTTCTATAATTCGATGAGCTTTGAAGTGCATCCACTTGAGAAAGATAGAATTCTATCTAGCTATCTGTATAGAGTGCGTGTTCTACTTGTCCCCCAGCACATTTCCAATGTCCACTCTATTAATCTGTATTCCTTGTTTCCATAAAAAATACCACGATGACCCACATTTATAGCTTGTTTCTAACTATAATAAAGAGAAAATAGGAAACAAGTAGAGATTGTCATCACAAACAACAGACAAAATTCATTTTGTCCCAATTTTAACAGTCTGCTTTAAATGTATGTGACAAAATAACCATTGTGACGGTTTTTCTGGTCACAAGTTAGAAGAAATTAGCCCGTCTAATGGAATTGCTGTACAAACACTCTAAAAAATACAACAGTTCTAGTGTGTTACGAATAAATAAAACTTTCGGATAAAATGAGTTTCAACATGAGTGATTTCTATTGTATGAATAGGTTTTTTTTTTAATTTGTTTGGTAACAATATTTGCATATTTGGCATTACGTTCATTTTTCTCGATATATAAAACTTTTTTTTCTCTTTTTAGTTTCTTCCCAAATGTTCTTCAACCTCCAATTGCTATTGTTTGCAACACTATTTACGAATTTTTAGTCAAACTTCGGATATGCCACAAGCCGACGATACCGTATGCAGCAATGTCATCGTCCATTACGATTAGTCTACCAGGCACAGAACCACATGATGCAGAACGGAGACGGTATCAAAAAATGTTAATTGACTGTTTGCCCACATGTTGGTTATTGAAAAGAAAGTTACCGATTATGTGAAAGCCGTTTTCTTATGGCAATTTGCAGTTAGGGTGTTTGCACAAGCCATTGTTAGTTGTAATAGCTGGTGCTTACATCAAACTAACTTATGAAATTGCGCTCTTTGAACTCTGAACTCCCTATTGTCTGATCCATAAACACATTAACTAATTACATTTAAAAAAAATAATTGGTGTTTGTATACTAATTCTTTTGAAATTACAATATTTAGTTAACTTTAATCGCTAATGGCGGAAACTCCAGGAAGCGATATTTTATCATTCGCGCGAGTAAATGTCGTTTCCAGGTGCTTCGAGTAACCAATAAACCGAAGATTGGTATTTTTTGTATCTCGTAAACAACTTTAATCACGCGAGGGATGAAAACATTGCTGCCTTGAGTTTTTGCCTTTGCTCAATTATGCATAGAAATAAGAAATGCCCACAACCTAAACTGCACCTAAATCCGTTCTAATTTTTCTTTGCAATGGGATAATGTCACTTCAATAATTACATAATGACTGCATGCGGCGTGTCGATACGTAGGGAAGAAGGCATGGAATAAAATAGACTGCAATAGATTTCAGTGCAAGTGTAACTTTACTGGACACTCAAATCGTCTTGAAAACACGCAAAATCGTTTCCTCGGGTCGAAATTAGTATAAATTTTTTAAAAATTTTTTGGCAGTCGCCCGTTAAAAAAAATTTCTGCCGAGATGCGCAATACTAGGTTAAGGTTAACAGTGCGTTCCACTTTTTCGAGTGTGCGCAGCTTCATCTAAAGCTCATTTATTGGATAAAACTACTCGCCAAAATGGATCTTGGCGAGTAGACTTTTCATTAGCTTTGTTTGTTGAGCGGGTATTTCCAAGCTTGAATTCAAGCAGCGAGTGACAAATATTAGTTTTATCCAATTAATGAGCTTTAGGTGAACGACGCACACTCGAAAAAGTGCGATCTCGGCAAGATCAAGATCCATTTTGATCTTTCAGCGCCTTGATAAGCCTAGGAGACTTGTATTCCAAGCTTGCATAGACTTAACATTTTCCATTCCAAACTTAGTTGCAATTGACAGGTCACTTATTGATTTTAAGTCTTGCTGCATGCTTGTATTTTTGATCACACTATTCGCATAAAATTGAAACGCTCGAACTTTTTCTGTGAATGCTTCAACGTGCTAGCAGGCACCGTGCTTAAGAGTTAATCCTCCCGTCTGAACTGCCTTCGAAATATACATCGTATGCCATACTTTTTTGTTTTAATTACAACAAGTCGTATTGCTAATTTTACCAGAAACTCCATTGAGACTGTTATCGTTATGGCCTATGGAGTCTTTCCAATCAAACTCCGTATTAAGTCGGCAAGAAATTGGGGTAATTGTTTTACTATGTAGCGAGTGACCTCAACAAAACCCTGTTCAGCAAGTCAATATTAAAGATTTTGGGGGATTTTATTATTGGATGAGAGAAAAGCCAGAGCAAAGTTAAATACACCACCGAAATAAGAGGTGTCGCTGAGATGACTCATGCAACCATTTGCAAGGTTGCAAGCAAAACAAAGTATAGTACTCTCAGACACCTATTCTCGGGAGAAACGAAATACTGTATTTACTCGAACTATTAAGTATTTATAGAGTAATATTTGGTAAAAGTATAAAAATTTTAATTAAAAAACTTGTCATGGTATTTCCCTCCCCCCTCCCCGAGATATCTAATTGAAAATTCTCCTACACATTAACGACGGACAAATAACAATTCTCTCATTTCTCCCACAATCACAGATATGAATTTGCTCCTCGCATGTCTAACTTACCTCAAAGCACAGTGTTTGACACAAAAAATTTTTCTAGAATTAAGTTTGCGTGAGCAATCCGAGGTGTCGCACCAAGCTGATGTGTGCTATGCGGAGTAAAACGCCGTCAGGAATTTCTGACCAACTTTATTTTTCAACATTTTAACTGGTTTTGCTTGCCAAGTGCATGTTGTAGAAATGAGGGTAGAAAGGAATCCGCAGATAGTAGATATATTTCGATCCAATTAGAGGTTATATTTTTTTAACATGTTATAAAAAATGCATTAAATTTAACATAAATGGATTTTGCGCAAATTGACTTAGACCTACACTCATACCTATTCTTAAGCTTATGACGATTTACGGGATGCGCAGAACTGGAGTTAGATCGAAGATTAGTTTTCTGCGCATCCCGTAAATTGTCATAATCTTAAGTGTAGGTATAAGCGCAGGTCAATTTGCACAAACTCTCTATTTATGTATACAAGATATACGTTAATTAAAAAAAAAAAAATATTTGAACCAGCTATAAAATTTTAGCTGAAAACTTGAATACCGTATTCAAATTTACAGAATGCTACAGGAAATTTTGAGCATTTTTTTCAGTTTTTCTGCAGAATTTTATTAGTTTTTAACTTGGGTGTTTTTAAAAAATTAAAATAGTCCCCCACGAAAGTATGATGCAGCAAAGCTGTTCTTTTTAATTTAACCGTAAGGTGTTCCTGTGCATGACCATCAGGAACTGGAATACTGTTACCATTGCTCTGGTATGTGTGCACTCCAAAATTTTGCAGTTTATCATAAATTGCTAAGTGTAATTTTTCTGTCAGAAGGAAAACAAAATCAGTAATTGCGCGTTATAATTATAGTTCTCCCTCTAATTTCCTTTTTTTATTTAGTAGCAAGCATCAGTCCAACTATATTTATTCAGAATAACAATAATTCTATCCTTATCCAACTACATTATACGAACTGTCAAACTTATTTACTTTCCTAATGCTCTCTCTCCCTCTCCTTTGGAGGAAACGACAAGTTAGGCATATTGCTATAACAATCGTATATAGTCTGCGATAGTTGGGAACTACTATACTTGGTAAAAATTTGAGATAATATGCGCGAAGCAATGTTTGAGCTTCAAAATATGTAGGTAACTATAACTATTAACTTCAAAACGTCGTTGTCTTTATGAATCGCCAGGCCGAAATACTAGATAATCCAGCTATGGATAATATAGATAATTTGAAGAAATTTTAGAATATCAGTTTAATGAAGTGATTAAACGGAAAATCTATTATGTTTTCCTTGAAGGCTGGAAAACAAGACGGAAGCTGAATTTCAAAAATAATTGAAAGAGTTATTCCAAATCGCTGTTAGGATCTATATATATATATTAATATTAAAAAAAAATTAGTAAACAACAAAAATAATTGAAATAATTTTCCACAGTCAAATTGCGCTAAAGGCGCTCAACGACCGACTTGCAAAACCGGAACAAACTCGGTGGCCATCACTAGTGGACGACAAATCTCCGGTACCGTCACCGGAAGTGACAGCATCACCTGTATCAACAGCACCAAGTTCACCAGTGACTACAACTTTACCATCAAATACAGTGATCGACATGATGAGCAAATCGTAGCAAACGAACTTATCAATTTTTAAATAAATAAATTAGAGTGTAAAAAAGCAATGCCAATTGAAGTCATCTGAGTTTGTTTTATTCACACCTTAAATTTACCTTGGCTCATAAAGCGAGAAAACGATGTAAATAAATGGTTATTTTTTTCTCCCATGTCATGACTTCTTAATCAGACTAAGACACAAACATCTGGTCCAGTGCCATTTTATACATTGGGCAGATTTTGCATGTGCCCAGGGCTCCAGCCCAAGGGAGCCCCCCTTTGTTTTAAAAGAAAAAAAACAGACAAAATTTTGAGTATGTAAAAACATTAGGATTAATAAAGGGAAATTTAATTTTTTGACCAAAAAAAGGGGGCCTCTAAGTTACGTGTGGCTACGATTGTCTTTAAATAAACTCGTCACACTTCAAGGTTATTGACGGATCGAATAGCAGATGCAGACGTAATCAACAGGACATACCCATTGGGGTGCCCCAATCTACTCCAAACAAAACCGATTTTAACCTAAACCACTGTTAAGTGGAGATCGCGACCTTTTGCATGTGTTACGAAAGATAAACAAGATTATCATCGGAACGACGAAATTATCTGCAAAAGTAATAGAATATCTACGATATTTTTAAACAATAAGCTGTAAATATTGCATTCGCGTCAAAAATTATATAAAAGGTTTAAATTACTTGCTGCCACACAAACCTTTATTTTTCCAATTTTTAAATGACTTTTATCAGTGACCAGTAATATATAAATGAGCTGAATGTCAAACTTATCTAATAATTTTAATAGCAGTTTTTGAAATTAAAGTTGGTGTTGCTGTCACTAGTGTGCTAATTAGATGTAAAGCAAAAACAGATGGAAAACCTACTAGAATTTGTAACAAATGTTTCACACACAATATAGTAAAGTTTAAAATTTATTTATTAAGTGCCACGTATTTCACATACCAATCGATAATTTAACACAACTCTTTAAAGATTATCGGTGCCTGAAGAAGCCAAACTTTGCTTCATACTTGTATGGCTTGCTGCGGTCACGTCCGCTGTAAAATCAAATTGTGGTTAATTAACATAACGAATCTAGTTTGAAATGATGTTTTCTTGTTACCTATGTGTCCTTACAAATATTTTCTCTTTCTGAAATTCAATTGGGCCTTCAAATGCACTATTGGTTGTATTTGTTTCCAAATATACGTCGAAATACATCAATAACTGAAGAACTTGATGGCTTAACAAATAATTTGCTATCTCTCGTTTGTCATAATCGTCGTAATATACGTTAATTTCACGTTCCATAACCTACGTGACAAAATATTAATTAACAACAATTTTGTCTTTTATAATAGAACCAATTACTCTTAAAGCTTCACCGTGGGCATCACGCTCGTGTTTCAACGACACATTTAAGTGGAAAAAAGCCGGTATCGTCGGATAATCAGGACTTACACTGATGTGAGCTCGCAGTTTCGCTAATAAGGTAAATACAAAAGAATGCCTTATTCTGTTCATTTAACCTAAATAATTATCTGACAGAATTTATTACCAGATCCTCTCTCAACTTGGGCAACAAACAAAATAAAGCCTTTCGACACCAACCCATTTTCGACAAGCTTGGCCCGTTCTTTGTCACTCTGTAGTGAAAACAGTGATGCAGGTATTTAAATATGTAAAAATCTTAGTATTGTGTTACCATAAATTCCTCCCATGTGATACTTTTAAATGACACTAATCGTGAACTCACTTTAGATGGAAATCGATCACTTATGGGCGTTGATGGAACAATTCCTTTTGCTATGAAATGATTTCGATTAATTAAAAATGTAATATAAAATAGAAATGGCACTACCAAGTGAAAAAACTTGTTTTAGCAAACACAATCGTGTCTCCACTCTCTCCCTAATGGCCGAAATTGTATTTGCGATGTGATTAGCACTGACACTGTGATCGCAAGGAACAGGTGTAAGCAGATTCATCTCATCTTCAGATTCTACAGGAAATTCTAAACCAGCCAACGTTTGCGCCCATCGGTAAGGTCTACCCAATTCATCGATATAGCATTCAAAGTCTTTCATACTAGAATACAAAGAGCGTTTAAATTAAATGTGTCCGAACTAAGTTTTATGTAAAAACTAACCTGAGTTTATTTAGTTGATAATGGTTTGTTGGGTTTGGAGTTTTGTCGCCCCAATCTTTTGGAAAGAGACACGACAGTAATGTATCTAATGATAGGACCTCACTAAAAGAAATGAATTTTAACTTAACTCTTTACTAGGAAAGGTTGAAATGTACCCTTCTGAAGTGGCTTCTTGAGATTGCAGTTCACAAGTTACGGTTACAATGTGTAAAGCTAATAAATAGTAAAAACGTAAAACAAGCGCTGCATTTGCTTTGCATTTAATTTTGAGGATGACAGTTAAAGGATGTTTTTTTAAAAGATTTCGACGGCTGTTTGCAATACGGTCTACGGTCCGCCGCCGATGTCTCTTCTACAAAATAAAAAGTAAGATTGTGTACGAACATTTTTAGATAATATGAACCATACATTTGTTGTTAAATCTTCCGCATCTGAATCTCCGCTATCGTCATCTGCAATACAAAGCGTTTTTCCCAAAAACAATGAGTAACTGAAAGAAGCAAACTACCTTTATCCAGTTCAGTATCTCTCACTGCTTGAGCTTCGTCAACATCGCCTTCGATTGATACTGATAATTTTTTGTCTGAACAAAATATTAAGGTAAGACACGTTGAATACAAATAATTTTCTAAAGAATTACCACACGCTTCTAAGTATGCTGTTGCCTGCATGTATAAAATGAAGAGTGGTCGAGGTAACAAACGGGCAGTTTTGTTCTCCTGACGTTTGGCATTCAACGGCATGTCTAAATAATCTTGCAACGGTTTTGTCGCCTTGAGGAGATTCCCAGATTTAAATGTTTCACACTCTAAAACGAAAAACTTTAAACCTTGTTACCTGTAAAATTGCGTTCAGTCTTGGTGCCAATTCATTTAAGTATTGGTGCTTAGTTTTTATTTCTGAATTAATTTTTTCCTTCAGCAAGTTTGCTTCCTTGCATTTTTCAGCAAGTCTGTAACGTTAAATAATTCCAGTGTAATTCTTTTAAAATTAATATTTTAAATCTATTATACTGTTTTCGTTGTTCCAATTCCCAGTGCAATCGCCCGAGCATCAGTTGATGTTTATTGTTTTTCGTTTCGTCAATTCGACTAATTTCAGGTGGGGCTTCCGAATAAAACTCGTTTAAGGGCACCAATTCAATTTCTTCATCCTTAGACCTACTTAATTATTATTAGAAATAACAAAACAAATTAATAATTTTTTGTACGCACTCAAACTCGACACATTTGTCAACTTCTTTTTTCAGATGAAGACTCTCATATAGAAGATTCTGCAGTTGAAGATGGACGCTATCAACTCTATGTTTTGCCTAAATATAGAAAAGGTAGTTCGTAATCACAATAACATCATGTTTAAGCAAAAATAAAAATTAACCTCATTAGTTCCATCTCTAGAAATTTTACTTCTCAACTTTTCCAGCCTGTTCAACGATTTGAGATTGATGAAATGAAGTGACGCTTGAATTCTTTTATCCTCTACTTCCTTAATTGGCTAAAAAAAATAACGGCCTTTAATTCCGAGGTGTTTCGAATTATTTAAATCTTACGCGTTTCTTTAGCTTTAATTCTAATATTTCCTTCATTAACGTTCTTATTTCATTGCATGTTCGTTTATACTGTAACAAGTCGGATTGGCCGTCACGTTCGGCTGCTTGTTCATCTTCGAACACCCAGGCATCCTAAAATCGAAGTTTTAATCAAGTTAAAAATCTGTGCTTATAAAAACAGAATAAGATCAAAAGCACAATATTATACAGTGTACAATTTGTTTTTGACAATTTGTTTTTGATACCGATGGAGGTCGACTAGTAGATGTTCGGTTGGATGATGAATCGTCTTTCATGTTTATCGGATCTCGTCTTGGTCTCTTCTTTACAGGCGTATCTTTCATGTTTCTTGTTTTAATAATCAAATCCAATGCCGGTTTGAATTTAAGATCGATAGGAAAATAACGCTCCTCGACCGGAAATACGTACGGCTGAAGCTGCAGCTGTACGTATCCGCTCAGTATCTACACGCAGACCTGTACTGCACCCCGCGCAATTTATAATGTTTTGTTTTGACTTTATCATATTTAAACGGCTTCAGCCACATCGAATAATTATACATCATGAGGGAGAACTTATTGACAGAAGTGGATAGTGAAAGAAATTAAATGCAAAGTTTAAACTGGGACAAGAATCTTCAATTAATGTAGGTTTATCGGTCAAGAAAGTGCGTTCAAAAATCACAGTTTTATAAACTGTTGCTTAGGTGAGTTATACAACCTGTGACGTCACATTTGTTAACTTATTTTTTTGCAGCGGATCATGACTAATGACGTCACATGTTAAACTCACTTGAGCCACAATTTAGTTTAATATTTGAATGAAGGTACTGTATACTGTAAAAACCTGCCTGTTCATAGAAACAAACAAAAAGGAGTTAATGACACTGTACGTGAATAAACACCGAACCCAGATCGCCTTGCCTCCAACTGAGATTATTTATGGAAAATAATAACTTCCAATAACGTTCAATAGATGGCGGTAGTCAAAGGGCGTGAAAATGCATGCACTCAATTTTAAAAAAAAATCGCCTATAATACTCCGTTGCAGGAGTTTTGCTGTCATATGGTGAATTGCTCTTTTTAGTGTTTTTTGAATACACGAACTGTGAATCACTAGCAACATTATTATATCACTCCACATCGTAGGTACACTTCCTCCTTTTACTGGATGAATTCTCACAATTCTCCTATAATTACACTTCAAAAATGAAATTTATTTTATCCATATTAGGTATTAAAAATACCAAAATATTGGAGTTGAAGTGCACCAAAAAGATAGGTTCACCTTCCGGTAGCAACAGAGTTAATTGGCAACATGATTTCTTGTGGATGGGAAATAACAAAACGACCAGTTATAATAATTTTCTAAAAAGATATTTATTTTTCTAACCATGGCTAATTAGACATTACAGTAAGTGGAATAAAATTTAAAAAAAGTTAATGAGTTTTTAATGGACAAATAAAATCATATAATTTGGAATTCGTGTGGATTTTGTGATGGATTTACAAACACAAATTTAAGTATATTTCCTTTATGGGGAATACAGCTTTGCAAGCTCTAATTGGTTTCGGGCTTACATTATTCAAAACGTTGCATTACCAAAAATGTATACTCTTGCCGAAACAAAATTCAACTAAGTTTTTAGATTTTTAATGGTTGAAAGTAAAGGTGAATTTACCTTAATTGACAATTTAAAAATTTTGTTTTGTATTTAATTTTTCCCATGTCTAATATCTTATGGCACACATTTAAAAAATGTTCTTCCTATTGCCATAATGAAAAATTATATAACTGATCGGTTTCTGTAGTTTCCATTTGCACTTTCATTGAGAACAATGCCTGCTTTTTAGCGAAATCTCTACGGCGATTTATTTCCTCATCTCATACACCATGATTAAATTTTATTCATAATTGCATTTAGCTACGCTGTCTGTACAAACTGCCGCACAAGCGATCTCGTACAATACAGATGAACATAATATTGCAAGTAAATCAAACTGACTGCTATACTGTTTGATTGCAAGAACTTCATGCCCTATTAAATGAAACGTTGACAATCGCAAAAGAGTTTCGCATTAAATATTAATATTAAAGTTTGTAAGCAATTAAGCTTATAAAACATTACTACTGTTTGAAAAACATACAATTTAAGTTATAAAATCGTAAAATATAACAGCTTGTTTTTTTTTTAAATGTTCTGTTTTACATACTGAAAATGTATATTTTTTAGCAATTAATACTTTCACTTTAAAACTTAATAATGCTTACGGTAATAATAAACTTATCTGGTGACTTCATTATTTCAAGCATTTATTATTGTTATTTTGAATGGAATCTCGTCTCCCTTGTGACCACAGTCACGGCATGTAATGAATGGCGTGTTGAGATTTTCATGCGCAATATCTGACCCCTAACGGCTGAAATTGTAAACAAAAAAGCAAAAGTGTAATCCATTTTTTTTACACCTTTGAACCTTTTCAAAGAAGTAAAAAAAAAAAAAATTTACACCTTGGTGTGTTATATTCTGAATTCTGGTGAAGATATTTCCTTGTACAGAGTTTTTGTCTGTGCAAGACGTGTCACAAAACAATTGAAAATTCTGTATGCGCATAACCAGAAATACTGGAAGCCATCACATTTTCCATTGATGCAAAAATCACACATGGAAGATCTATGACTACGGTACCAGCTTCAATTCCACACAAGAAAAGTTATTAGATTTTCGTTAGTAGAAGTTTCTGGTGCCACGTCTGTACTGACGGTTTCAGGTAGGTTTCCTGGTGAGGAACTTCGTATGAATAAAACCCTTTAAAAACAAAGGTGCACCTTAAGGGTGTTTGATAACACTAGAAAGAAGGAGTAAATTTAGATCTTAAACCTAACCACTTAGTGCTGAGGTATAAAGGAACGGAATTAAAGTGACATTCAATGCTTTTAAGAAGTTTGGTTTAAAGAAGAGATTGCAATCGTCTCATTAAGCTTGTAATACTTTAATTTGTTAATTTTGAACCATTATTTAGAAAAAAACGAAAGCATTTTATCACGTGATCTAAACTAATCAATGGGGTTAATATTTGTGAACTGCCTGACCAATATAAATTCAAGGCTGAGAAAACGGAGGGCGTGAGATACGAGCGTGGAACAGCCACCAAAACCACAACGTCATGGTTCAAAATGGCCACCCCATTGTAGCGACCGAAGATGCGCATGTTGACAGCTATTGTTCTTAGTTTAAAGAATCGTAGCTTTGCATTTGATTAGTGAAGCACGTTATTTTTACACAATGTTTCAAATAAAATCAACTTATCTTAGGAGTTAACTATCCCTTTAACACCATTGTCCTTGTATATAGTGAATTTACACACATTTTGTGTATATAACATACATGTAGTGTAGTTGATAGTTGTGTTTAGACTGGACTTGCGCTTTTATAAAATTCGTTTACGATGGCATAGGATAATGCAACCATTCCAGATATAGTTTACCTTTTCATTGAAATTGAAATTAATTATCTCAAAACCTGATTAAACAAAGCGGAACAAAGAACACAATCAGTAGGCTATCAAATGAAAATACGAAGCCCTCTTACGATACGATACGGAACTGAAAAGAGGAACTAAAAATCCCTCATTTTGTGTGTGTACTGTGAAAAAGGGTGTCAAAGTTGGCCCTGCAACTTTTTGGGTTTGACCATCCTTGGGTGCGAATTAACATCTTGATGGCCATCTTCAACTGAACACTATATTGAACACTTGTTGCTTTAGCATACAATGTTTAGTACAAACTTGCATTTATTGGTTTTTTAGAGTACATTTAGAGAAGAAATGTGTGTGCTGATCTTAAAATTTTTGTTGCTTGAAACAACAACAATGCAGAATGTTATGAAAAACAATGTGTAAATGTAATTAATAATGGGGTTTTATTACTATCAGGGAAAAAAAATTACCAATTTCATACAAAATACTTCCAAAAAATATTTAAAACTTTAAGCAATGGTGGTTTGAGATGAAAATATAATTACATTTGTAAATTATAAACACACTTTATATGTTGTGAGAAGTTGTAAAACTTAAAACACAAACATTTTTTTTAGACATTTTATAAATTTCTAGCCAAAATTTTCATTTTTTGGCCCTTGCGCATTGTTTACAGAAAAACTTATTACTGTACTACGTAACCTCAAACTGAACACAGATGCACAATGGTCACCAAATTTAAGTGACCTTTGTTAGATGTCTATTACATTACTTTCAACTTCGTTGGAATAGGGATCGAAAACTATCAAAATTTCATACATTACTTATGGCTTATAACTATAACCTAATAGCCCACTCCTGTTTTGTTCGGGTATTTTTCAAACCTTGTTGATGGCATTTCAAGAGTTTCTTGTGACGACCAGTCAGAAAATGATGAATTACCCAGTTTTCATAAAGAGAGCAGTCACTCGAATTTAGGTCGATGAATAAGCATATCTCCATCAATAGCCCCAAATGACCATTTTAGCCGCCATTTTTACCCATGGGGTCTCAAACTAAAAACGCAAATCCTAAATCTCCCGATAAATCAACGGATTTCTCTCTTTCTTCCGCCCCTAAATGCACTAGCGCTCAAACTTTTTGTATTTTCCACACCCCTCGCGAACACATCAACCTCTTTGTTTCATAATTACAAAATTCAATGTTTTGACAGCTATGATGCTATTGATAAAAATATCAATCAATTTTCATTAATCGCCAACAGAAGACACCCAATAAACAAATGGGTATGGGTAAAATTCATTGAAAAAAATGTGTGTGCTAAAAATGTGTGTGTAAAATTCATTATCACTCGTTGATAATTTCGTCTTTTGTTAGGGCAGTTCATTAATAATTTATTCGGATAATCAATGAATATTTAATAGAACAAATACTGGACTTGAACTGCTTTGCCTGCTTATGTACGATTTCATCTATAGAAATTAGCCCAAGATAAAAAGTTTATTTTACAATCGAATTGTAAGAAAACTAGAAAAATTCTAATATCATAAAAAATGGATTAAAAAAAAAAACGAGGGTTGTGTTGAGTTTTTCACGCCTGGTCTGCGTGTCCGAACTGAGGTGTGGGAATCGAGTCCGGTTTTTGGCGTCACCAAAGAAATTCCCCCTGTGAGTTGAGGCTCACCGAGACGTTCGTAGCTGCTTCCTTTTTTATTTTTTATCCCCACTCCACATCCCGCCTTCCTTTTCCCAACGTCTGAACTCGATTTCCCCCTCCCCCGAAAAAGAAAAAAAAAATAAGGAACCCACCTTCCCCCTTCTCTACCCCTCGTAGAGGCCCCTGACTCCCCCTACTACCCTCCTCAACTTAACCCCCACCACCTTCTCTTCTTTACAGTTCTCCCTCACCTCCAATGACATAATAGAAACCCCCAGGTAAGAAAAAAAACTCTAAAAAACTGGCTCAGGAGGTCTTGTTTTTTAAGGGAGCGGCCATTTTTTTGCTCCCATGATTAGCCCACTCTAAGATCCAGTTGCCATATATAACCCTAACGCCCTCTCTGCCCCTGGTTTCTTTTACCCACCGTAAAAGACGTGGGAATTTTTTGCACGTTTTTTTATCCGATGGGGTAAAAAATTTTCGAAAAAACTACCAACGGTCAGGTGACAGGAAGTTTTTTTTTAAAATCTCTTGACGTCATTTTAGGACGATGTGAGTTTCATTTCCTGGATCCCGGTTACAGGTTTTTTTTTTTTTTTTTTGTCTAAATAGAAAATGGGAAAATTCTTGACATCATGAACTGGTTTTTATTTTTATAGATAAGGGAAAGGTATAACAAAGGTCTACAAACCAATCGTTTAAGATGCGCAAAATTCGAAGATCACATTTAGTTTTTCTGGTTGAAGTTTTCTTCCGAACTGTGACTCATTTTTACACCTTCCGAGAATTAAAGTTTTAATTTTGCACTTTCTCTTCGAAGAGTTTACCAGCAAATATCGTATTACAATAGGAAATTAATAATCATGACGCTGGTGGTTTCTAAATCCACGGTGAATATGGCTCAACAAGTTGTAATGAAAAATAGCATGCCGTCATTGCTAATGACTGACGTTAATCCGAAGCTTGCAAATGAAATATTCGATTCCGGTGCAAAAAGGGGAGGATTAAGGAGGCGTTAATGTTCTTTCGAGGGGTGATGCGAGGGTGGGAAAAAGAAGGAGGAGGAACCTACTTAATCTCCTTATACCACCACTAGGGGTTAACACAATAGAAATCCAACATGGTGGACGAGGAAAAGAACAAGACGAAGAGAGTACTGACGGACAGCTGTGGCCACACAAATGTCCTCTCTACAAAAGAAAACGTCAACTAAACCATCAACATACACCCACGCATGTCGTTCATAAACTAAACCGGAAGCAACGGGGGAAACTTTTAAAAACTCTTATTTCCGTAAAAAAACTTGAATATATAATGCTTTATTATCAATAAATAAATTACGCCACTTGGATTGTGAAAGAGGTTTTTGTGGCCATTATTGGTCTTGTTGAGTGGTGAGTGTGTTGGTGCGGGGAGGGATTTTTTGAAAGTAGGGTAAACAACTCGTACGATTTATGGCGTCGAGTCTGGCAAGTGGCTGGGCGTCTACTAAAGCCTAAAATAGGCCTAATGGCCTAGACCTAGTCCAAGAGCCCCCTTAACGGTTTCTTTAACCCCCAACCTCTCGTGCTCCTCTTGTGGGACACCTCAAAACGGCACCACCGGACCCATTACCCTCTACTTGAAGGGGGTCAACAACAACAATAAACAACCACTTATACAAATAAAAATACATCAGATACGTCACGTGCTACAAACAGCTATTTGCGAACCGGAATCTTTCACTTTCTAAATCTGGCAGACCTGTATACGAGTCAGTAATAGCTGCTTATTGAAACACGCAGTTTAAAATTGACGTTATGAAAAACAATAGTAGATGCAAATGCGGAAATGCGGATTCTGAATTCCGATAGTGAAGATTTTGGGTCGAGAATAATACCATCATTTACGCAACACTTTTATTACAAATTACTTACAGCAATTTTAAATTATTATAGTACAGTCTTTAATATAAAAATAATACGGTTAATTATTTGTACGTCATCATCCGTCAAAATAATATTCCCAACTTCTAGATACATTTTGAATCCTACGGTTAAAAATTGACGTTAAATATTAAGTTTAAAATATGGGAATGTCTAAAGCTAAGGAGAAATAATACAGAAATGACGCAAAACCTTGCTAGAATATTAAAGAACTTATGCAGACATTGTGCAGCTAGCAAGCAAATGTGGACGTAGTGTAGCAATTTTACAGAAGTCAATCATAAAATATTAGCCTTTATCATTTGTGTTACAATGCAAAATCAGTTGTGATTTCAATTTAATAGTTAATTCCCAGTTTTTAAACTACCTCAAAAATTCACTATAAAAATATTAAATGAGTATTTCAGTTCCTTCATTCAAATTATAATATTTCTTATTTACACTAGTCCGATAACAACTAGGTCACAACCCACAAATAATCCCGAAAAAAATTGTATTTTTTCTTTAAATAAAAATAGAGTGGGTCCTAATCGGATATTATCACCTGATTAACATCACCTTTTTACCTATCTATCCTGTGGCGTCTCCAAAATTCCCCCTCAACTTTCCTCCTCCACCTACCCCTCCTCACAGTGCCACAAAAGAACCTTCGAGGGTCCACGAGGGAAACCAAAGAAAGTGAAAGGACCACGGGTGGGAAGAAGTAAACCCACCAAGCAAACGTCTTGCTCGATAACCCTCCCCCCCTACTCCCCAACACATCCTCCACCCCTCGTCACACACCCCATCTCTCACCAAATAATAAAGAAAAGTATGCGATGCTCATTTTCCGCTGAAAATTATTTTTAAAAATTTTGCTTCCAGTGAGACGCAATTGTAATATTGGTGCTACTGTCTGCAGTAATTCCTGGTAAAGAAAACGGCATATTCTTGTCAACAGGTTGGATATTAACAAAATGGTTTTTTTTAAAAATCGTTGCTACATGATATTCGCAGCGACGATAAAGGCGCTAACGTCTATGGTAATTATAGTGATAAGGCGATTATAAGCAGTGAGTGGGTATATATGGTGAGATATATATATATATATGTATATATATATGTATATATATTAATGTTCTAGGCTTTTGAAATATAAGTAAAGTACGGCGCTTCAAAGGGTGGTGGTGAGGGAGATTAAATATGTGGGCTAAAAAGAAAAAAAATGATTCAGCGTCTGTCGTCTGTCGAGGGGTTTGATGTGAAGTGGAATTATATCGTCATGATGATGAAGAAAAAAAAAGTGGGTGGGGTGAAATTATACCTTGAGGGGGGGAAAATGGCCGAATATTCTACACGTATATGAAAATGAAAAGCATCATTCGATCGACTGCCACCTGCTGTTAATTTCGTAAGAAAAAAATGGTGGAATGAATGGAGTGTGATTATTAGTTTTGTAAAAATAAAATATTTAAAAAATGATGGGATTTTACGTAAGATTAAAAGAATGGAGTGATATGTTATTTTTGGGTTTGATTATGGTTTTTTTTAGGGTGAGTTTTTTTTCCGTTTTTTGAGGGGGTTTACGTCATCATTTTGTAATACGGGTCAGGTTTTTGGCATCCCCTAGTTGGGTCGACGTCCCCCTCCCGCTTCCTCCGTCTCTCACGTTCTCAGTAGTTTCGTTGCTGCCTTAGCTTCAACCACATGTTTCTGCATCGCATCCATGATTTGACGAACGGTGCTCAAAATTGAAGGTTTTGACGTGCGGTAAGTGCAGAAATTAGGTTATTTTGGTTGAATTGTGGTCATTTGTTTTGTACTTGAGAAATGATTTGGTTAACCCTTTAGTCTTTTTTTTAGTTCATTTCGTTGTATTTTTATTTTGGTAAAATTTAGTAAGCTGACCTAAGCATTTTACATCAAGTTTTTTTAAAAATTAGTTTTCCAAAAATTAATTTTAAATTTTGATGACGAGATTTAAAAATTATTTTTTTGTAATCGTGATCAAAGTTTTGTCGGTATTGCAAATGTGTTCCACGTTATGGTCGAGTAATTTATTTTAATGCTATAACAAACAATTTTTTCATTTCTTTTAAATCTAATTTTTTCCCAAATAATTGTTACAAAAAATAAAAAAATGAAAAATAAATGAGTTTAAAAAAACTCAAAAATAATCAGAATGAACACAAATACATACAGAATACGTCAGACAAAATACAAGACACAAACGAATGCAAAACCAAATCATAAAACGCAAGACTCAAAATTCTTAAATAGTTTCCATACTAATAAAATTTGTCACTCAAACTGGAAGTGACGATTTCACAGCATTCGAAAACTTTGTCAAAAACTCAAAATTTAACTCACTAGTTTTTACCCGAGTCTAGTATTAAACATTGCATGCTCAGACCCCCTCTATTAATACAATTGTCTACTTTTGATGACACCTTAATACAGTAATTAAAGTGACATGTTTAGAATTTACAAAAAATTTCCAATAAATGTTTCATGAACTCTGGTTTTCTATTACAATATTTAAATTTGGAAAAAGCCATGAATCAATTTTAATTTGACTTAAGGGGCCCAGACGCAACTTGGGGGTCACTGGGACCTCAAAGTGAAAGAGGAGGAATGGGGCAGACGGAAGGAGGAGGGAGATCTTCATAACCCACCATAGACTGTCTGCAAAAAGGGGGCTCAAAATACCTAAAAAAAAGTATAAAAGTTATGGCTAAGAAAAATCTGGAAATAATTCATTTTAACTGCCATGATGTAATTTCTTGATTAGTTTTTTGAATTTAACCATAGACAAATACCTCCAATTGATATGCCATACAAGTTCTCGCTTCATGATGTGCACACAAGTTTTTAATATTTTTTTATGGTTAATAACAATTTCCGATTGCTGTGTTTGGCCTCTGAAAAGGAAGTTGGATATTATTCTAGTGTCTAGATTAAGCAAAGTTATAATCATTTACCCAAAATATCCACAAAAACCTTCCACTTCCGGTCGTTTTTTATGCTCAATCTCAAACCCCTTAGAAAAATTATCACCGGAAGTTATGACTGACCTCGGTACATATTTCAACACATTCACTACATTTCGTACGAAGAGAACCTTATGAGGAAAACGCAATAATCAATCAACCTCTGAAAATGATTTTTTTTATTATGTCACTTCCGCCTTTCATTTACCACTTTGTAAAACGACTTTACTTAATTACAAGATATTTAACTTTACAACATGTTTAGACACCACTTCATCGTTTTTATTTCCCTCTTAAACCTGTTCTTAAAAAAAAAGGGAAGGGAGACGCTGGAGGGGTTAACAGCGACCCCTCTCATAATCTAATGCGTGAAACCTCCAACAGAGGGCCGAAACTAATCGTAACATATAAATAAAAAAAAGAAACATTAAAACAAACTGAAATTTCCCAAACCCAAATCCCGCATTTAAGTAATTATTAACAACGTCAAGGGGAGTTATAACTGAATTGTTGGTTCCCTGCTGTGTTTTTCATCATGTTTGACGTGTGTTGACAGGAGTCACAAAACCGAGATTTTTAAATGTCCCTAGACGATGTATTTTTGAGGAATTTCCGAGTTTTAGAGTATAAATTTCTGTCTTTTTTATTTTATTTTTCTTTTTTTGTTAATAATTTCTTTTGGGGTTGGGTGAGTTTAAGGGTAGGGGAAAGCCAGACGTGACGTTTTAATACTTTACACCGATCAAGTTTTAAGTCTGTGCGTCGTATTCTTAATCACGCTTTTTTTTTCATTCTTTCGCACCCCTCACCGGAATTGGGGGTTGTAGAAACGCGTGGGGTCGTTCTAGGGTGGATTGGGGTTGGGATCAAAGGGGAATAGAGAGATAACTACTATCCGTTGCTAACCCACCTGGACCCACCAATCTGAGACGCGGTGGGCGTGGTCTAATTTTCCCGCCTCGAGTCGCGGGCGGGGAGGTGGTAGGGAAATGAAGCGGAAGATGTGTGGGTGGTTATTTTTTCTTTTCTTTCTTTTTTTTTAAAATTCATTTGAGATTTTTTGGTTGCCTTTTTGTCAGTTGTGTTTAGGTGTTTATTCTATTTGAGATGGGGTGAGTAATTTATTTGATATTAAAAGTTAATTAGACATTACCTGAATTTTGAGTGTTTTACCCAAGTAAAAAAATTTTGCAAGTAAATGCCGCTTTTTTTTTACAAAAAATTTGCAAAATTTTATAAATTATGCAAAATTTTTGCAAATTTTTTTCTTGGGTCGATTGTTCCTATTCCATGGTATACGTCTATTTAGATGGAAAGTATTGAAAAGTGGTTTTATACAATTTAATTTATACATTATTACTGTAATATATTAATTCTTAACTTTGTGTGTGTTTAATGTGGTATACATAGACATAAACGATAATTGTTTATGGTTACAATTCTGCTGTTCGTAAATTTAAGTATATACATCATAAGGAGTTTTTTTCTGAATTTTGATTTTGTATTTTCCACAATTTTTTAAAGAATTTTTTCTAGTTTTCACAGAATTCCTTGTGTATGTTACTAGTTTTTTCAAGTTCATAATAATAAAATACATTTTTCCATTGAAATTAGTATACTGTTTAAAGGCAGAAATTTTCAATAGTAATAAATGCAGATTTATTTCATCAACTGTACATAAAAATATATTCCTTCTTTTAAATGCTATACGCATCGATAAATGCATATAGTCTTCAATACCTATCAGGCTTAAATAATTACTCAATAACACTCATTTCAATACACCATATAATACTACTTCATTTACTATAAATTAAAGTTAGATTTTTTTTCTATGTGGAAGTGTGTGTGTTTTGACCAAATTCAATTCTATTATCCTCTTATTTATCTGAGTTATAAATAGCATTTAAATCCACTACATGATTTTGGTTATAGATATATCCACAACAGCGTTAAAAGGTGTAATTTTTTTAATAATTTAAGATGTATTACTTTAACCCAGTGTAGTAATAACGTGATTCGCAGCATGTTAAAGTGCTCTATGACTTGATGGTTTTTGTCTATTTGTTTTTCTTTAACATTGCATGTTTGTGAATAGTTTTTTTTCTTTTTATATTGGGTGTAAAAGAGTTGGGCTCAATCTTTGCATGTTGAAATTAAAAATGTCAAAACTTTTTATACATAATTTGACATTCTCTCCTTAACTATTCTTTTTCAATGCAATAATCAGAAAACAATTGGTAAATACATAATGAAAAATTCAGAACTGAATGGAAAGCGTTATGGCTTGTGTCCTTGTAACTTAAATTATATTTTTAAAATGTATTGCAACATTAGTTGTTGTTATTCCCATAAATGTTTCTTAATCTTGCAATTTGCGAATCCAAAGTGTAAACATTTTTTATTTCTTTTTGTGTAAGATTTAAATACATCAATGATTAGTTTTTTTTATTCGTTTAAACGATGTTCTTTTTATTATTTTTTTTTTTTTTTACCTTGTTTACACTTCATTATTCATTCAGGTTTTATTTTTTTTGATAATTTATTGGTTCGGTTGCTCGGCGTCAAATATCAGACTTAAAATTACCGAATTAAAGTTCAGTGGAACTGTAAGGGTTCTAAATCTAAATCTAAATTTCATTATGTATAAGTTTTTTAAAAGATAAACTGATAATCCCAGATTTCACTGAAAAACTAATGGGCAAAATATCTTACCTACCGAACACTTCGTTTTACACCTTTACTACAGGTTAAAATATGCTCTACAAATAGAAAAGCTCTAAATAGGTCTCCAAAAGAATGAAAAAGATAAAATGTAACTTCAATTCAGTCTTTCAACACTCTTAGAAATAGTGGTAGAAGAAGGTCTGTGAATAGGGACAAATGGATAAAATGGTCTAAAAATAGTATAGGTTTCTACTACGGAAGGTTTAAAATTAATGTTAGACCTTCCGTAGTAGAAACCTCTATTATTTTTAGACCTTTTTATCCATTTGTCCCTATTCACAGACCTTCTTCTACCTTTATTTCTAAGAGTGTACGCGTGGTATAGAAAATCACATCACTTCTCCAGCTTTGTCCTCAATGACTGCTTTTTACGTTTATTTTTAAAAATTATTAAAATGCTAAACAGAGTTTTAATATTTTTGGTTAAATTTGTGTTGTTAAGTACAGAAATTTACCATGTGACATCGTTAGTGTATACCAGTACACATTCAGTCAGAATATTGTTGCGGATAAGTAACATTTTTTTTGTGTTGGTGGGACCACAGAAATTGAATTTCATAATAAACTTTTTAAATACTCAAATACATTAAAAAAAAAACACTTTCCACTGGAGTAAAATTTATAATTCTATAGAAGTATATTTAAGAAGTATCACTATCACTATTATATAAACTCCTACAAATGAAATGTATGTCTAGAGTAATTAATATTAACAAAATATGAACAAAATTTGATAAATAATCGACTCTAAGATGTCGATACTCTGATTACTCGATTGAACAAACACAACAAACACGAAGCAGCCATATTGATTTCTCCCCTCCTTTTTTTAACAACACTCACTCTCAGATGAGAGCATTCTCGAGCAATATTATCCTTAATTACTTTGACGGGTCTTCTTTTCTCTCACCTGGTCTTTTGCAACGCAACTCCCTCATTACACCGCTACACAATCACACCAGGTGGGCAGCGTTCCTCACTCCCACCCGTCCCTTTATTTTTATATAATACCATCACTTCCGGTGAAAAAACTTGAGAGAAATATTAAACCAAAAGAGATACAGTTACCTTTTACCACGTGCACTGGCCCGGGCACCATGATGGACAGTGTCCACGTGGGGCCTTTCACCCGTACGGGTCACTTATGACCGGATTCACAACATTGGCCTTCGACCCTTTGAACCCAGTCCACGTGGACAAGAATTAGCCGGTTCCCCTATGTAACTACTGTTACTAGAAATATCAATTCGTCTTTTTATTTCCTCCTTGAATTTAGCCTAATTTAATCCTTTGGAGTAATTTTTGAATTTTTTGGCATTTTAATTTATTTTTAACTTTTGATATAAAAAGAAAATCACTCATAGAATGTGAATTAAAATTGCATAATGGTATAATTTGAAAATTGAATAAATTTAAATTTGTTTAGAAGCTGAAAGATTTCTAATGTATTTAGTAGTAAGCAATTTTTTATTGCAAATGTTTTGCTGACTTTTTTGCAACAATTACGGCAGTTCTTATAAAACGGGAAGAAATTGATAAAATAATGAAAAGAATTTTCAATTATTTTGTATTGTTACTTATAGAAACGCAACCATACTGTTTCCGCATTGTTTATTATTGTGCAATCTCAATATAAAACTGCACTTTTTCAGCAAGCATAAACTACAACTTTATTTATAATTTGTTTGCAGTTTTTTTTTTTACTGTTTCATAACAGTTTTCCTAACAAACTGCAGAAACACTGGGTTTTTTTTTCACTGCAGTTTTTCTGCCGTTTATTCTCTGCAATTTTTTTTTCTATTGAGGCCAAATTACTGCAGAAAACGAGGGTCTTTTATTATTTGGCTGGGAAGTAGATTTCTTATATTTATAAACCTAAAAACCAGTAGTTTAATACGCTTTACTGTTCGTTGACAGAAATTTAGAGATAACATCACAAACTATCATTTAATAAAGAAATATTATAGTATGTTTTATTCCCCATCTAAGATTTCTATTTAACCTGAATAAAGTTTTAGGCATGGGTAAAAACATGACTTGAGTCAGAGGACAAATGATTTTGTAAAAGGGTCAAAGTTAAAAAAAATGAAAAATAATAAACGATTAGGCTCACCTAAAAAATGCTTTACTGCAAAACTTTGTAAACATTTGACAAAATTATATTTGGAAAACTCAATTTTAAAAATTGTTATATCAGTCTGGCCTAAATTTGATAGCAAAAAAACCACTTCTTATAACCATAATAAATCCGTAGTTCCTCAGGCAACGTCTGCCCTTTTCCTAGTTAGTGGGGGAACACATCAAAATTGAAATATTTTTAATGGCCCTCTGTGAAAACTAGACTACACTGTCCAGAAATGTGTAAAAATATAAAAGAACCAGACATATTGTGCCAAAACCAGATTCTTGATTGAAATGTAACGTCTTATACATTTGTTTTTTAAGTTCAATGACAAGGCACATTAGGTTAATCTTAAAAATCACTAGATTGTGAATGGAGTTAATGCAGTTAGGTGCATCATGTTTTCACCCTGAATCATTTCTGATATATGAGATAGGACAAATAATTGCAATACT
The DNA here is from genome assembly GCA_034686365.1 of Pachymerium ferrugineum. Taxonomy (NCBI): domain Eukaryota; kingdom Metazoa; phylum Arthropoda; class Chilopoda; order Geophilomorpha; family Geophilidae; genus Pachymerium; species Pachymerium ferrugineum. Next base: position 11,978 of record JAQGAS010000644.1, on the reverse strand, counting down.
GTAACATTGCTGGTTTTTGATGGATTAATAATTTTGATGGTTTTGTTTTCAGGGAAGCTTGTGAAAATATTTTGAGCTTAAAAATTCTCTTATTTTTTGAAATGCTTTTGAATTTGTGTCTGCATGGTTCTTCATATTGGTTTAGTACAACAATTGCCATCATTAATCCTTACTTAGCTATATGGTCCCCGACATCTCAATAATATATAGAAAATAGCCGTCGTATTAACAAAACACTGGGTAAAGATTATTTATTTCCTGGTTTCTTGATAATAAATGCCAACAACAGCCTAAATAACTTTGTTCCAAGTTCATAACTATCCATTTGCTTGTTAAAAAAATACTGAGTGACTAACTTCTAAAGTGTTACCAAAACTTATTTTATTCCTCTTCTTATTCAAACTCATACAAATGCAACACAAAATTCAAAAGCTCAAATTCACATAGGGAATACTCTATAATTCAGATAACGTTTTTACTATCTTAAAAAAATAACTGCCCCCTTTTTGCACCCAAAAAAGTGTCATGTCACACATAGAAAAATCAGGTTTGAACCTTCACGTAAAAATCTCTCAGGGGGTGGTTTCTTATAACCACCATCTTGGATTTGCTCCATATCATGACGATAATAATTCTTTTCTTCTTCTTCTGGGAGGGACAAACCTCTTACCATTCTCCCACCCTCACTCCCTTAAAAAACCTCGCTTTCTCATTGGTCATGGCAAGTGGGAGGGGGAGGGGGTCAGAAGGTGGATGGACGAAACCTCACCCCTTTTACCTCATACCCCTCATCAATGGCATCGAGTCTCCAAGAGAAGCTCTTCACAGACCAACGTCGAACCTTGCACCATCAACGTCGAATCTTGGCATATACGCGAAGACAAGAACAAGACAAGATGGACATTGCAGCTGTTGCATTACGCATCACCTGTTTGTTCAGTACTGCACCTTTATCACGGCGTTTAGTTTTTTTCTTCTTTTTTGGCAATCACAAGTTGGCGAAATCATTGACACTTGAATGAGGACCGGTTGAGCTACTGGGTGTGTTTTGTGACAAGTTTTACTTGAAAAAAAATACCGAAAGAAAAAACATGGATTTAGCAACGAGTTTTAATAACGGAGAAAAATGAAACTGGAAGAATTTTATGGAATTATTGACGACTTGACTGCCAGTTTTGAAGGTAAGTTTTACATTTCGCAGTTTTTAAAGATTGGTGTGCCAAATTTGCGGTTTTTGTTGGTTTTTTTAAAAGATTTTTTTCATAATTTGAGTGCTTTATTGTTTTATTTATGCGAGTGTACTGTTACAGCAAAAATTTTCAAAATATTTTGCAGTGGGATTAAGTTGTAACTTAAGTTTTTTTTTATCACTCTGCAAAGAAAATTAAGGTTTAAAAGATTGGTAAATTTTTTCTACAGTATTTTGTAGTACTTTGTTTGATGGTGTACATGTGTCGCATAGAAGTTGAAATCGGTCAAAATAAAATGGAAATATTTGAGAAATGTTTAAAATTTAGTTACGGAAATCAAAAATTTTTTTGCAATGAATTATATAAATCTCCAGAACCTAAAAAATTTAAATTCAATATTACGCAACGGAAAATTCTTTGCGTCAATTTTGGGTTTACGAAAGAAGAAAAAAAAACTTAAATTTGTACTTTACAATTTAGCGAAAACATAAACTAATTTTAAACTATCCAACATTAAGAAAATTCACCAACAAAAAAAAAAAAAGAAAATAAAATAAAATATCAAACTACATATTCCCTCCCCCCCCCCCCCAAAAAAAATATTATTCTCGAATCTCTGTTACATCAAACATCATGGGAAAAAAAGAAAAAAAAAATTCCCCCAAAACGAGAATTTCCAATTCCTAGCAACTTACTGCAAAATCGTGCATCTCTTCCATCCGCCATTGCGCACCTCTCCCTCAAAACACTCCCCTCACAAAACAAAGCCGAAAACCCAGACGCATATTTCCCCAACTTACTTTCATCTTCCGATTTACGCGAGTTAAAATTGGCCTCGTACCATTGGTGAATTGGTGACCCCGGGTCAGCTACTGTTCGACCAATCACAATCAAGACCGGTCTGGAGGGAGACGCCATCCATGTCGGCCGCCTGCCTACCCGCCGGTCGTCGCACGAGGTGAAAGCGGCCAAAGGGACCTCGACCCATACACCCCCACCCACCCAACCACCCCCACATACCCCCTCTAATCTTTTAAAAATGAGTGTCGAAATATTACTCAAATTCCAACCCCCTCTTCCGTATACCCACAGATCTTTGATCTACTTGTGAAAATTCAAGCTCTGCGTCTCTCCTCCACCTCCTACTCACTACCATCTCTTTTTCTTGCCTTTTCTATTCTACATACTAAACCCTTAAAAGGTGTGTTATGTATTATTTTTTTGATCATCTGCAATCTGTGGATTATGTATTTTTTTTTTTTTTCTTAACTCTGGATTTATGGAAATTATTCCAGGTAAGTTTTTTTTATACAGGATATTTTTTATTATCTATTTTTTAATTTTAACATTTGGAGTTTTGGGTTTTTTTAATGAGTGATTACTCAAATTTTCCTTTCCGATTTTGGATATTTGTTTTTGGTTTTGATTTTGAAGGTTTTTGGTGTTAGGGGTAATTGAGAAATTAGGCTTATAATTTCTGTTTTTTATAAGTCAATTTTTGGAGGTTTTAAAAATTTTTTTTTATGTTATTTGTTGTTATTATGATTTTGAAGTGTTAGGTGGAATTTTCCAAACGAAACTGAAGAATTTAAGATGTGGTCAATTTACATAGTGAAGATAATTAAGTCATACTTATGATATGTTATTTTACCGTTTGTTTCTTTTCATAACTTTTTTATTTGAAGTAATATTTAATTATTTTTATAGGAGGGAAAAACCTGAAGCAACGAAATGCATTGACATCTACCAACAAGCAAAAAAATTAAAGAAAGAAAAAAACAAATAGAAAAGTGAAACCTTTGAAAATTATTAACAAAGTAAAAGTGTACCAAAATCAAATAATTTTTAAAGGTTAAAAAAAATTGGTAAGAAATATATAAATAAACATAAAACAGCATCTATAGTTAAATAGTGTCTTTTATAGGCCTAATGCAATGTACTTCATGTCATGACTTCTTATGCTGACCACTATTTACTTTTTTTTTATTTAAACCCAATCGTATTACATGTCGTTTCTATTCCTGCTTGACCACTGGTCAAGCACTCACCTTAAACCCTTTGACCTCACACTTAACCTTCAATAGTTAAAAAAAGAACCTGTTTAAATATTATTAACCTTTATTACACCGGATTTTCTTCTTTGTTATTATTTTTATTTTGTTTTATTAAAATGTACTTATTTACCCGGAAAGAAATTTATTCCGTATTTTTGTAAAGTCAGTTTATATTAAGCCATACTAAATTTGCATAACATTTTAATACCTGAGATTAATGTAATTTAACTTTAGGCTTTTTTTATTTGCTTACAAAATTATACACATATTTTTGCCAGTGAAAATGCGACATGCTATGAGACATTCGCTGCTTAGGCCTAATTCGGTGATAGACTTTACATCACTTTATACGTTTTATTTTTATTTATAAATTGACATTTATAATTTTTATTTATTGTTGATGGTAGCCTTTACTTAAGTGTTTTATTGCCGTTGTTAGTAAAACAAAAGTGGGTTGGGAAAAAGAATAAAAACACGGCTAGTTAATATCAAAACGTTTCATTTGCTTAAATCTCGTCCATTTTAAAATAATTAATTCGTCACCATAAAAAATTTACGTTCGTTCTTTTAAGTATTAACAGGCTGACTAATTACATGTGGAATAAAGCAAGGTTTTTCTACATTTTAAATTCTCGAATATTTAAAATATTGGTTTTCTATTTCCTTATAAAAAGATTGTTAAGTCTGAAAATCAAATTCAAACATCATAAATTATAAATTTTACATTTCACAACTTTAAAGAAATTTTATTTGAAAAGAATTAACACCTGGAAAACCTGTTTCCATTTCCCCCATTTTCTGCACGTGTTACAACCCTCCTCCAGTCCCCTAAGATAGAAAATAAAAAAAACCAAAAAAAAACCAAAATTACAAAAATTTAATCTCCATTTGCAATCAAAATTCAGAATTACTGAGAACAATTATTAAAATTTCCTAAATGAAATAAATGACTACTCAAAGTCAAAACTTAGCAAAAAAATTATAACAATTAAAATTTTAAGGAATTTGTTAATTTATCTCATATTAAGTAAATTGAACAAGTATTTAAAATAGTAGCACACAAATAAAAATATAGAAAGGAAAGCACCGCCTTATTGTTGTTTTTCCAACACGTTATCCCTGTTATGCAGTTGAGTGTGCCCCTTTAATTCAATAATTTAAGCCTCAAATAAAAAAAAAAGTGGGTAGGTTTGATTTACAGATGAATTAAAACCCTTTGTACCCTTTTCTTTTGATTGTTGCTCAGAAAGCCGTGCAAGTCGAAATGGCTTTCGAGCTATAATCAAAAGTTGAGGAGGGCAAATACGCAGCAATCGAAGAAATCACCATAAATAAAACAATAAGTAATATTTTTTTTTATTTATGTATTATATGTAAATAAACTCTTTACAAAACGAGTAATTTTTAAGAAATAATGAAAAATTCCCAGTTGGGGTATTATTTTTTTAAACATTAATAATTCTTAACATACAAATTTTTCTAACACTATGATTTAACGCACCGAAATTTAATTTATTAAAATTTGTTTTTTCTTTTCCATATTGGATCCATGACCTGAAGTTATACGTCCTTCACAGTGGATGCACCTTACATGAAACCAACAACACCGTAAGTTCAATATTAATTTGGAAAATATGACAAACATGACAGTATTTTATACCAGAATTTTATTACTCTGTAATTATTTATGGTTACTAATTCATATAACAATAACATGGAATATATATAATTCGATAAATTAGCCTTAAAGTATTTAGAATACAAAGTAAGATGATTAAGGACTTCACGAATCGTCAAAGTATTTAATAAAACCCGTAAATTTATTATTGGTTTTGAATTACTCCAATAATTCGGTTTGGCTTTATCCGAAATGACGTCAGTAAATATCCATGTCACACTGTAACGGATATAAGTCATGACAAAATGCTATGTCTAACAAGTAAGCTTGAAGGATCGTATGTAAATGTAATGTGCCCCAGTTGGCCTAGTTCTGTTACAGTTTGGCTGTTTCGAAAATGTCTGGAAGTTATTCGGTAATTTGATGAACTAGTCTCTAAAAATTTAGTTTTAAACATAAGGCACTAACCGAATTAAAAAAAGAAGAAAATTAAGGTTTAAAACTAAAAATTTAACATCGAGTGCCGGAGAAATCGAATTTCTCGAAAAGATGTTTTCAATAGTCGTGTATGATGTAAAGGGAGAAAGAAAAAGAAATAGAAACCTTTTATAATGTCTAAATTTCACATAAGGAAAAATCAGGCCTTTCCATATTAAATATCGAAGTCAAAGACGTTATTCAAAATTCAAAATTAATATTAAAAAAACCCAATAAAAAAATTGCAGACGGAGGTCGTTTCAGATCTCCCCCAAAAAACTCTCCCCAGACAAAGGGGAGTTGAGGGTTGTTGAAAGAATATGGCCAGACACGCTGTGTCCAGACAGCACAAAATAATTTCAATGAAGGGGTTTTTTATTGAATTTTATAATACACAAAAATAAACTCCATTCAGTCCCCTTAAGTCCAACTGAAGCTTTTTTTGAGGATTTGAACTGCTTGAGTGTAAAAGATGTTATTACAGTAGCATGCAGGAAGTAAAGTAAATGCAATTACTACAATTACGTACACTAACATGCAAAAAGAAATAAAATGAAATTTAGCGTCACTATAAAAATTAGCTATCCGCCAAACTCAAGCAAACGTAACAGTTCAGATACAAAGTTAAAACCAAAAATCAGCTAAAAAAAATCATCATTGTTAGCAATAAAAACAAAAAATCTTTGTTAGCCTAAAATTTAACAAGGGAAAAATTAGTTTAATGAAGATAGTAGTCTGTCTTTTGTGAATGATTTACAGCAAAGTTTACAGATTTACAACAAAGTTACTGGATGTACATTTAATATTTTTTAACTGTATTATTAGTCTGTAATAGTTGTAAAATTGAGTTTTTAAGTTTACTTCATAACCCATGAGCTTATATATAGACATTTTGTTTCCCCATTATATCAAAATCAAGTTTAACTTATTTTACACTTATAATTTATACAACAGGTTTATTCTTTAATACCTCCGATTAAATATGAGTTTTTTGCAATGTCATTTATAGCTCTTCTCCTATCATTTAATCTGAAGCATGCTAACAAATAATACTATTTGCATTCTTGCACGTACAAAATATCTACACACCCAAGTGTTAATTAACATTTTTCTTGATCAGTTACAAATGTGTAGTGTGAGTATATAATTAAATCTAACCATCAATCCATCAACTATATCAAACCTTTCAATTACAATTTTCACACACACACTATCACAAATGGCTGAAGCCCCTTGTTTCTAACGCAAACTAGCTTAGATGTGGATTGAACCATTAAGCTTCAAAAAAGTTTGGGTCTCTATCGTTTAAACAAGTGGCAATGTACAGTGTTCAATTATGTATCCAGTCTTCCTCTCTTCTCAATCAGGTATCCAATACATAAGTGTACACGAATCATTTGCTAAATTTCACTTATGGCATGCCACAGGCCGGGAAGTCATTTACTCTATGAAGTCTTTTGAGTGTCCGTGAAAAGTGTTGAGACTTTCTACTAATGACCGACTAATGCTTCCCTTTTTCTATTATATTCTGCCTACGTAAAAAGACGTTATGCGCAAAACTATGGTACGGCATAAAGTACTTAGTATTTAGAATTCCAAGAAACCTGTTTAAGTTGTTTAAACGATTGTATTTTAATTAGGCATAAATCGATTTGTAAATAACTAAAAACAATCGACTATTTAGACCTCACCCATTGAAATTTCTACTGTTCACTTGATCGTCTCGTCTTACTGTGTTCAAACTGTCGTCCAAGAACCCAAACAAAGTGGGTGGGTACGTCGAGTGCGTCCACGAGCCTGAGGCTCACATGCATCCAGTTGCTTATGTGTGTGTGTCCCCACGTTTCATGTTTCCTTTTGCGATACCATCTGGTGGTTGCTAACGTCCCCTTTTTTGAAACATTTTTTATCCCCTCTTTTTTACACTCAGGTTAACGAAAAAAAAAGAAACGGGAGGAGGAACTTTCTTTTCTACGTTTCCTTATTGGTTCAAACTCCCCTCATTTGTACATTGATGAATAGGACGTGACCTCTAGAGACAGAATTTATAATTAATGTCTAGGTGTTTTATGTATTAACCTAGTTTTAAGGTTAAATTTTGATTTTTTTTCTTTTTAAACCGCAGTTAGATGTGTGAAAAGGGGATGATGATTTTTTATATCCCTTTCCTTTTTTCATAGGGGATTTGAGAAGGGAAGTAAACCAGACTGGACTGAATACGGTTGAGTACTCGGTAGGCAGCTGATATTCGATTAAGCAAGGTGCGGCCTCATCAAAAAAAGATCTTTCTAACAGATCTTAGGGGATGAAAAAAATGGAATAATAAAAGAACCGGTTTAGATTTACTTGGGTTTTTTTGTGTTTTCTCGCCTTTTTGAAGGTTCTGGATTCTTGTTTTGTTACCATGAGGGCACCACCTACTTATCATATTTTTCTGGTATTTTCAAATTGGGTGTCCAATTCTAAAAGTTTGGATATCATAAATTTTGTGCTGTACTTTCTCCGCAGAGGGAATCGTAGCAAGGTCTAATAAACGGGGTCTATGGAGAAAAATAAATGCTTCAGTGACTTAACTTTGCATTACCATCTGAAAATTTTTCATTTGCACAAGCAAAGAAATTTTTTTTATTCACTAAATAAAAGATGTGTAAAACGAATTTGAATACTTTTTTACTCCTGAAATCGTATACTAATACACCTTTTCTTATTCCAGTTGTTGTACATGCCCATCAACAGCAGAAGAGAAGATGCTATTATTTGCATAAATCAACTGAGCAGTTTGTATAAAAAAAAGATTCTACTTGCTTTGACTTTCTGCTGCCTGTTTTTAAAGACATGTAAACATTTGTCTTTGCACTTGGTACCTATAGTTTTGCAATAACTAAACAAAAATTTGTAAGAAAACTAAGTTTTCATCTACAAAGCATATCTCCTTTAAACCCAAATACTGACTTCCTCCCCATTAATGACTATTGTAAATACAAATTGTACTTGACCAACGTGTTTACTATCCTGTTCCTCATTCTAATTTAAGGTTAAGTATTACATTAAATTTCAAATATTTCAAACAGCTGATTTGATAAAATAAAATAAAGACAATGAATGTATTTTTAAGGTAAATACAATTTATAAATTTGACTTTTTGCCTTTAGTTATCTTTACTTTCTATTTTTTCTGTGCAGAAATTTTTTTCTGTTGTAATAATAAAGCGTATGTGTATAAGTTTGTTTGACATTGACGAAAATAAACTATAGCCTTGGGTGTCTTTAAGAAGCAGATTTCAGTGATAGAATTCCATTCGAAGAATATTAATGTAATCTTTTCTGAGTTACCTGTTATTGTTAACGAAAATTTGATGTACACATTGTATAAGGTTGTTTCCTCAATTTAATAAGACAGTTTTGTGTGTATGTACCTGCAAAAAAATAACTTTATATAAAATAACCTTGGGTATACAAACAAAAATTTACTGAGAACTGTTAGTAATAACTATCCAAATAATTTTGACAATTCTAAACACTGATTTTTTTCAGATGCTCTTAAAATTTGACTGTATCATTTATCATACATAAGTACTAAAGTCACTTGGAAAACTTTTAAGATGTTCGTAATAACTGAAAACAACCAGCCACAGATAAAACTGAAATGAAAACACGAGTTCTCTCACGAAATAATAAAATTCATACTCACAAAATAAATAAGATAAACTATTTCCAGTAGTTTTTTTAAATACTTTCTGTAAATTAATAAACCTGAACTTCTTGAATTAAATACTCTACAGCACATAGTTTACCTTAGACATTACAGCAAAAGTCATAGCACTAATGAAAATTCCTAGCCTGGCCTGCAGAAACTACTAGCCATGGAATTAACAGATTTTTTTTATTCTTGTTAGATTGCCCTCGCCCCCCTTTGAAATTGAGATTTGCCGACAAGAAGTTCGTTATAAACAGGGTGAATTTGGTCTGAGGGCATGAGAAATGGGGCGTTATAACCGAGAATTCACTGTAACCAAGTTCGAGGTGGTTTACATGGGATTTCCTATACCACTGGACGGGACCAGACAATCAGTTCGTTGTATCAGATGCATCGTTGTATCCGAGTTCGTTGTAACCGAGTTCTACTGTATTAGGCTTTAAAAACTGCCTAAATTTCTTATTGAGCAACTATTCGTTTTTACTACTACTCTACCTGGTACCAAACATTAGTATTATTCCATTGTTAGTATAACCAGCGACAAAATCGAGCAGTCGCCACATGGTGGGAAATATAGGAACTGCTGGACGATGTTGCGATTTGCTACTACTGTGTTCATCAACCAAGATGTCTTGAAATGAAATGACAGTACACCTAAGGGAGTGTCAGGCGATAAGTAGGGATATTAAAACAAAATGAAAAAAGATGCATGGAAAATGTGGCCAATTACTGTTTATAAGTTAACGCATATATGTGAGTAATTAATATGCGTAACAGGGAAATTAATAAAAAGCTTTAAAATGAAACCCTTAGGCCCTCTTATGGCAGAACTGAAAACGTGGACTCAATACACCCAAAAGGTGTACACTGATACCCTTCACCTTGCAATCAGGTTTTCCATTTTACACCCATAAGGTACATTGTAGGTAATCTATACCTAGAGGGATATTTCATATTGCTTTATACCATTATATACCAATAGGTAATAATTACACCCCAATGTTAATATATCTTTTTACACCTATGAGGTATATTGTGTGTGTTTATACCTATACACCCATCGTATTAAAACGTCTTAGCTGGAGGTAGTTTCCACGCTGTAGCTATACCTTTAAAGCACCTTAAAAGGTAGAATTTACACCCGTAGGGTATTTATTCAATATTTGTACCTTATCATACCTTTTATTTTTAAGAGTGAATAGCTTTAGAATTCATGCTGAAACTATTATTCGGTGTAGATGGAAACCTGAAAAGTACCATAGTATACTTTATTTGGAATATTTTATCTTTCAATTTAATGGAAATTCTCATTAAACGAAATTTCAGGAAGCAGAGTAAATACACTAGGAAATTATCTACAATTGTGACAGGTGTTATTGAAATTGACTTTTGATTTATTCATCATAACTTACTATGTAGAATGTTTTTTGACATTCTGCATAGACGAGAAGTTATTCTATTGGAACGATTGGGTTAGAACTATGAAAGGGTGATTTTAAATTGAGTAATTATCCTTTATCACTGTAGTTGACAATTATTAAAATTTAACAATGTAGATCGAGCTGTAAATCACTGTTTGACCGTAGGGAAAAAACACTAAAGGTCAATTTTGCGTGTAAGCATATTGTCACGTGGGATGGTATCGAACCCCTCATTGGGGCCAAATTAAGGTTAGAGGGCGCAGGGTGTAGGACACGCCCATATGAATTGGTATTTAAGGGCCAGAGAGAGGAGAGGGTTTACCGAGATGACTCTTTGGGCTTAACTTCCGTTAAGGAGGTGGAGCTTGAGGATGTTTAATTTGAGTTGATATAACTAGGCCTAGTTCCCCTTTTCTTAGTTTTTCTTAATTTTTTATGATTTTTCCCATAACCGAATTTATGTTTGATTTTTTGTGTAATCATTTGAGTGTTTGTTAAAAATGAATAAAAGGGTATTTAATTGAATAACTGACTGAGTTGATAATCACTTGTAATACAACGATTGGCCGTAAATATTATCGATAATTTTGTCGTTTCGGCACAAAAACCAACCTGGCCTGGTGGAGGCGCCGTTTTCTTTTCTCTATTCTCATAATAAATTTAAAAGATTGGATGGAAATTAATTAGTTATTAATAAGCAAAAAAATACAATATTTAGTATAAGAATGAAAAATAATAATTAGAGAAATATATATGTACTTAACACGAGATTAAATTAAATAAATAAATAAATATAGAGAATAATAATAAACCATGGTTGTGAGTTGTTTGGGTCATGATTGAGCTTGGTTTTTGAAATTTTAAGATTGTAATTTTGTAAAAGATGAATGAATTATTTTAAAAAAATTTCTGGTGTGAATGATTAATTGTGTGATTGTTTAAGTATTAGTGATTTGTTAAGAAAGTTACTCTGGCCCGAGTGATCCCAATACAGTCTTCCCTTGCATATCAAAGGATTTTGAGGGAAATAGAAGAAGCTACAACACCACGAACTAGGGAATTACGAAGCCGAATTGTTCCAATACAGTCTTCCCCCGCATATAAGGAGATTTTGGAGAAGCAGGAATACCTGAGTTAGTACCAAACATAGCAGAGAACAAAGTGGTTGCTGACCAACCGGAAGTGAAATTGTCTGGTATATTGCTGAATTTGGATCAACTGGAGGACGAAGTTGAGCGATTGGAGTGCATCATGACAGAACAACAATTGATTGATGCATTAAGACGTATTGTAGTGCCACGAAAACACCCTGTTGATTTTCAACCAAAGACACAAAATATTGAAGAATGGATTGCAGCTTATGAAGTTTCAGTTAAAGATAATCCAGAAAGGGTGGAATTACTTACTATTGTATTGAAAGATGAAGCTCTATCATAGTACTTGGAAGCAGGGGCGTACCTAGCCAAAGTCCGGCCTGAGAAATATTTTTGGTACGGCCCTTATATATATACCCACGTGAAAT
>JAQGAS010000643.1:0-39249 GCA_034686365.1 Pachymerium ferrugineum | reverse complement strand
GGATTTTATTATTCTTTTACCTTATTTTTCTAGGTAGTCAATTAAGCTATGAAAAATTCATAGAAGTGTAAGCGAGAATTTTTGTTTTCGCGTTTCCTTTTTTAGATCGTTGAAATCGATCGGCCAGCTAAAGTAAACGAATAAGTAATTATTTTCTTTCTAATTGAAAATTCCGTTGTAGCCATCCAGCGAATTCGTTGTAGAAAAATGTCTCCTTGTTTGTTATAGAGTACGCTCAGCTAAACTTTAAATTTCAACTAGCAGCGGTTACACAAATGTTTGTTACTGCAGGGAAACTTTACTCATGAATAATTAGTGCGATAATATGAAAGTTTCAGCCAAGCAAAGTTAGTATTAATTTACAATTTCGATTCTTTTGAGAGAATATAAGAGGAAATGACCAGTTAATTGTCTAATTTTGCAAACCCCCCGATCTTTGGTAAAGGTCATGACTTTGATGCAAATGAAAACATGAAAATTGATTTTTAAAATTCTAATTTGTTTTATGCAAGACCTTGGGTGAGTTTTGAAAAATAAATTTTATTAAATCAAATTTCAACTTTGCGAACAGAGCCGGGTGTGACTGTTGTTGCAATTACACGCGTAGTTTTTTTGGTAAATTGCTAGTTGTTACTTTTATTTGCTGTAAATGATTTTGGTTGTAACTGCCAGTGATAAAACTCCTTGCTTTGAACGCAAAAGAATTATCTATTTGCAGTAGCCACAAAACTGCGGTGACAAACTGATCATCAACGCTAACGACGAAACGATGCCGCACCACAGATGCCCCTTCAGGCTTGCGGATATGTAACGAATCGATACGTGGATCGACTAAAATTTCGATTTTTAAATGAGTAATATATGATTTTTGATAGTAATTAAAAAGTCGAATTGGTAACAGTAATGTATCATTTTTTCAAAATTGGCCCAAAAAATAGATTCAAGATTAAGCAAACTCTACTTTAAAAGTAATTTTAAAAATCTCAGCAATCAAAAAAATTCAAATAGAAAATAAATCGATATCAATTCAAAATTTAGACTAAATAAGAAACTTACTGAAACAAGAGTAGCTCAACTTTATTATCCCTTACGCTGGATAAATTTTTTTTCTTTTCGAACTAAAATATTTGTGCGACCATGCCCAAGTTGGAACTTCTTACCTAAATCTGTCTCCGAATAATTCCCAAGAAAGGGGCATTCATTTGCATATTCAAAAATATTCCAAGCACATTTACATCTGGACTACTTCTCTAACACCTTTTTTACTGGATATAAAAGTGCAATTCTTTGCACAAGTTTGCTTCTTTTTTTCTCTACGGGTCCCAAAAAAAGCTATTTTAAACAAAAAATTGACGCGAACAGTTGTGAATGTTTGAAACATGGAAAAGTGACACACCCATTCAACACAATCTTGCGCGTGACATGTACGTGGACGTTATTCTTTTCACTCGCTCATGTGTCATTTTATTGATTCCATTGAAAAACATTTTTTACATTTTCATGTAAAATTATTTACTCATTTCAACACTCCTTTCTTGTCGATCTCGCAACTAGCCATTTGCGCACGTGATATTAAGTATACGACCGTGAATTTTTTTTCTCTCCAAATCCATAAAGGGGAGTGAGATTTCGAATCGCGTTCCGTGACTCGGTCCCCATAACAAGGCCGTTGCCATGACGATGCGTCGTCGTCGTCGATTTTGTTGACTTTGCTTCTCATGTGTTTGCTCAAATTGATCCCGTCTCTTGGGTTATTCGATCAAATATTCCAATTTACTACCATTCTTTATTTAGAACTTAAATTGGTCAATTGCATTCTAAAAAAAAAAAACAGAAAAACAAAATTAAACTTTGAGCATTTTAAATGTCAACTCCTCCATTACAAACAACTAAAATGCCGCAACCAAAATCCCAACCCCTTTATGTACATTTGCGGCTGCCCACTGGATTTGTTACAACGAGTCGTTTTCAACCGGTCCATTAATATTTGATTGGCAGTTGTTTTTCACGAATCCACATTCTCTTTTTTTTCTACTTTTGAAAAATCTCCCAAACGACTGCTGAGCAGCTTTTCAATGCGCACTACATTCCAAATATGTTTCCCATGCCGTTCTCAAAAGAAATCTTCTTTTCATCCGTTTGGTCCTTTTACTATATCGCCCTTTCCTTTCACCCTCCCCCGCAGTTTGACGGGGGGCGCGTACCCAACTCTTCATCTGATTCCCACGCCAAAGGAGGGCGCCATACAACTCAATTCACTATCAATTCCCGCGCTGACCTCATCGAATTCGCCCCGGGCCGAGGGGGCTCGTCTGTCACGTGACTTGGGTTCCGTTATCCATCTGCCGTATGTTTCCTCCAGGAAATTCGTTTTTTTCATCTTCCAGACGACGTTTCTTTCATTTAATCTACAGTTGATTTTTCTTCTTTTTTTTTTTTACCTGAGCACTTCCTGCCTCTTCCCCTCCCCACAGGTGCGCAATGGCAGCGGCCTTTCATCTGCAACAAATGCATAGGATGGCCTACCAACACGCAATCCAAAACCTAAGTATAACGAAATCAACAGCATCTGCTCATTTTTTTAATACAAAAATAAAAAAAAATGCGTGTGTCACCGCTAAATAATTACAACATTGACTGCAGGTGCCAAAATGAGAGTATGCTGTCCAACTTCTATCCCAGTTGTCCGCGAGCCAATTATCGATTATTTATTTTCTAACAAACCGACCACTGTCCAGGCGAAGGCGAGCGCTTGCATTATGTAGTGCTGAATATGGCGGCCCCACCCTTTTCATAATTCCATTCGTCGTTTTAGCGGGGTTCGCGTGATGAGTATTACTCGTTTCGTCACCTGAGCCACGTGGCGAATTCCGTCATCGATCGATACGCCGATCGAAACCCCGTGCTGTAAGGGTCAGCTCTGGGCCGGGGGTGGAGATGAATGAAGGTTCGTTATAACAAGGGCAACCGTCCACCTTGGGAAATGAATAGCTGACGACGCTTGATAATGGTGAATTGTTAAGACCTTCCCGTAGGGCGAGACTCTACAAGGAATAAAACCGTACCGTGTCGTTTGACATATTTCACTAAATGATATTAATCTAAGAGCATCAACCTGCAGAAGAGAAAAGTAAAAATAATTACATTAAACTACTAAACTGTGCTATTTGACATATTTTGTTTGAAGATTTTAATCTAAGAGCATCAACCGGAGGAATAAATTTTTTTTCAAGTTTTTATAGAACACACCTTGGTCACCTGAGTGTGACTCGCCCACTCGGCCACGCACCAGCAACACAGGAAGGAAGTGCACCAACCGCCCTTCCCTCCCTTCTCCTTTTAGTTCGTTCCCTCTCTCTTTCTCTCTCACCTGAGTGAGGCGGCGCCCTCTGTGCAGGGAAGAATTGTGGGAGTGACGTCACCGCCGGTTGCCGGGGTTTCATAATTGAAATAACAAAAGCGAAGCAAGCAGCTGCGGACGTTGCACGGCTCGCGCTGCCTTCCGCGCACCCCGATCACGCCACCACTCCACACTCCCCTTCACATATCCACGGGCGACAGTTGCGGCGCTTGACGACTCCGTTCACCTGGATGCATTTAGCCGCCGGCCGGCACCCGCCGCCGCCGCCGCCCGCCTCCACGCACTCGCCGCCAACGCAGCCGCGTCCGCACTACCACTAACGAAGAGACGCCGTGCTCATTCAAAGGTGTCATCATGTCGACAACTACTGAAGCCAACATGACGCTCAGTCAGAGCATGGACTCTGTCAACACTGTTACGGAAGACGAGGTAAGAAACAGACGCGTAGCCATGGCAACCACTAACACGCAGACCCATACCTGGTCACACGAAAATCTTGCGGAAAGCTAAAAATCACGTGTCATGAATTCTCCGATTTTATCGTTCCGTTTTTTACGCGTCTAGTTTTATCATTTCATGTGTTCAACCTCACGTAGTCGGAAATTCCCCACTTTGTTGTGTCGAGGTTTAAAGGACCCCGCACCTTTTTCTATTCATTTCAACTGAAAAGGTATTGAGCCCGGGCCGGTCGAGCTGGTTGGCTTGTAGACCCCTCCCTGTCTCCCTTTTTCTCACACGATGACCAAGTCTCGATGAGGGGTTTGTCACCTCATCGATCGCCTTCTTCCTCGGCCATGTTGTGACCCCCGTTGCCAAAACAAACCGTCCGCCCCGTGTTGCTAGGACGCCATTGATCGGACGGACTCGATCGCCGTGTCGGCACGCAGGGTAGAACCCATAGTTTGAGGGTATGTCTCCGCCACAAAGGGAGCGACGAGGTAAAAGGGGGTCAGCAGTTGCCAATTCTTTGGAGAGCTCTTTGGCTCTAGTCCAACACTCCCTCAATTATTTTTTTTTTTAAAGGAAACCTCAAAAAATTGCTGTGTGGGAAAATGACTCGCATTTCATTCAAAACATTTGAAATGTTTTTTTTTTTAAAGAGAAAAAGAAAACTTTGACCGATACGGATTTTAGCGAATACAAAAGAGTCGTAATATTGTCTTCCTCTCCCTGTTACCCCTTCCGGGCTTAAGGTGAATAACCTAAGGGCCCGCGAACTCAGTGAACCCGCTGTTTTAAAATCGACAGGTTCATCATGAGGATGACATCACCTCAGATTTAATTGTCCGATCACGTGGTTTGTTTTAGATTGTGTGGCCCCGTCCAAGTGGGCAGCGGCATCTGGTGCAGCAGGAACGGCAGCTGCGTCCTTCAGCTGGATCAACAGTCGCTTTGCTTCCTCCACCTGCACGTTGGGTCCGTTGTTACGATCTGGGTTCACTGATTGACGAGGGTGACGTGTCGGCATTTGCCATCTAATTAATCACCCTAACGACCCTACTAATTAGACCTATGGTGCGGATCCAACTTGGAAATTAACTCATTTTATTAATTGCCCAACTGGTTTTTGGGTTTTATGCATGTCATCGCTATCTTCATCTCTGCGAGATATTGATCTTTTTTGATGTCTTGTGTTTTGTCTTGTTTTTCATTTCGTCTAGGTGTGTAGTTACGTTTTTTAATTTTGAGTCGTAATTGGTAACTCCTTTTGTTGTATTTTTATAGTCGCTGAAAATGTGCAAATAATTATGAATTCAAGCTAGAATGGGTAAAGTGGTTTGCATATTTAATCATGTGACCCAGTCCCATGAATTATTGTTCATAAAAAATTGCTGCCTGTAGGTAAGGCACTTTCCGCTCTCTGAACGCTTTAGTACACGAAATCCCTTAATTTTTACACAATTAATATTAATGTACTCGGACTGACTGATAAAAATTTCATTCTAATGGATAGAATATTTGGAGGGTTGCAACGTCAATGTTTTAAAGGTCAAATAAAACGTTAATGGTTATTTACAAAATTATAAGTACTACGATCGTTTTAGGTTTTCTTTATATATAACGTTATACGAGTTGGATTTCCAACGTGCAATGATACAATTTTATATTCGTAGTTTCATTTCTTTTTATTATTTTTCAATTCTGGTTTCCATTTACTTGTATCATATCGTAGAATCCATTCGCCGGTTCGCACTCTATTTTTCAGTATATGCGATTATCTTAAAGCTACACCTGCTATCGACATTTGTGAGTGGGAGTTCCAAAATGAATTACACGTTATTTCATACTTACGAACTTTTTTTCTTCCTTTTATTTACTTTTCTGGAGCTCTTTAATTCCCATTATACAACCGAATAGGGTGTATCAACTTGAACATTTTCTCCCGAGTTCTTCGTCATCCATTTTTTCTTTTATTTTTCCGTGTTGAACAAAAAGAAATCTTTCATATTAAAGTGGAATGAGTCACATTAACCAAATGGATGGCAAGGGGCCTTTGCGCTTGCGTCACGCTGTCGTCTTGGAAAAAGAGGGGGTGCCAAGAAATCGATCAAGCCACGCCTAGAATTGGAACGTGGCTCTTCTTCCTACCTCCACCCGCACAATGGCAACGTCCTAATCCCAGCCGAGATTCTGTTTGATGTTTACCGATACCTGCCAAAAGCTTTCCACTGCCCACTTGGGGATAAACGCTGGGACAGAAGGGTATCGTTTGTTCAACCCAAGGCGGAGGGACACCCTACCCCCACCTCTACTCTTTGTAGTGACAACATTCACAATTCATTTCAACCACTTTATTTTCGCCTTCTTACTAAATTCACGTGTCGACGATCCTAATGGTGATTGGCGGTCGAACCAAGTTTCGAGTGTCATTGCCGCACCTAATGGTATTCGTCTTTAGCGCGCGTGTCTTCCTCATTATCCCCTTCTCCCATATTCTTCAGGTCCATTTTCAGCTTGGCGTCTCATTTCCGCACTGGTGTAGTACCTATTCTTTTTGTTTCTTTTTTCATTCTGGATGGCTTGCTCCAGCGTATTATTGACTACTTACATAACAAAGTGCAATATCAGCCTGCCTTGACAATTGTGAATAACTGAGAAAAGAAAGGACAGTCAGAGACATGTCGTTGCCTCCTGGTGGTTTAAATTTTAGTGCATTCATTTATTATGAGTAAATTTACAAGAGAGGAGAAATTGAGGGTTTATGTTTGTTTTAGAAACAGCTAGTTCCCTAGATATGGCACATACGTGTGTGTTTTTGAACGTACAAAATTTTGTTGTTGTCTTTATCATTTTCCTAGTTGACTACGTGTTTGTTCTTTCATTTTTCTTGGCTCCTAATTGGGACTCCTCCCTTCCTCGAGGGAGACGAACAGATGGAAGAGCGGAGCAGAAGGGAGGGTGGAGATTGCTCGTAAAGGACGGAAGATGCTTGAAGCGTGTCTCCGGGAAATATTCCACTATTATATGAGTTGTCGCTATTGTTTATGTCACCTTGTCACGCGCTGCTTGTCCACCTGACGTGTTTACGCCGTTTCCTAGCCCTGAGGAGACCTAAAGCTCATTGATGAATTTGTCTCGTGGTTTGTTGCTCTCTTCCGGTACAATTTTGAGTGACGTCCGAACGGATGTCGTTTACTCTATTGAAAAGTGTTGGGTACGCGAAATGGAGTTACATAGAACTCTTGCAATGTTGGTGTGACCTCGAGCAGTTAACACCCGAGACCTCCACCAGAGGGCGTAATCCAGTCGACGTATTTGCTCATTTAAGATTCAGAAATTTTCATTTTAGCAGATTACTGCAATTCAAGTTAAACCTGGTGGAATCTCGCGAATCTTGTAGTAAACTCTAACCAAGTGGTCGCACTTCATCGTAGGCTGACAATTTTATTCCCTTATGTGTGTTACTCCAAGGTGTCACGCAATTGCTACACTTGAAATGTGACCAATCAGGGAGCCATTGGCGCCATCTTGTATTAACCCCCTTGAGAATAGCGTAAATTGAAAAGTTTAATCCGCATATGAAGCGTTGCGAGAGCGCTAATCGCAGATGCACGGCGTTTTCGGTCTCTTGAGGAAGACCAACGGCGACCCATTACGTCCACGGTTCAATTTCATTTTCTCTCAACTTTTGGGATCAAACGAAAGGGCACTTTTCAGAAAGGATGTTTCTGTAGGGGTTTTAAAATGTTAAACATGTTAAAGATCATTGCCGAAAGCGATCTGGGATTTTTCAAATATCCAACAACGGTTTTGTATGTAACCTTTTTCGCTTCGGCTCTCAATTTGGTCGACACAAAAGGGCATTTCCGGTTGAGGTGGAGTTTCAAATTTATAGGGCAGCGAGGACGGCAGACTATTCCCAGTGCTCTATTGATTTTTACGGCCCTAATCCAACAGGAAATGCCCTTTTTATCACCTCCAAATTCTGTGGTGGAAACATTATTATTTGGGATAAAAATATCAGAAGAATTTTTTCCGGCTCGGTTGAACCATTCAAATTTATAGAAAGGAACTGTCATTATATCAAGGTCGTAATCCAAGTGGTAATAGTGAGTTAGCAGAGTCACTTTTTAATCTTATAAATACCTCTTACGCTTATAATTATGATTCGTGAATGTGACGATTGTAAATTTATGGTGAAATATTAAATGTTTGGTCTACTAGATGGTCGAATGGTAAGTGTTTGTAATATGATAAAAAATTTATTTTTGTTATCTCATTTTGGCCTTCATGAAAAAAATTCATTGCGTTGCGACCCTAAAAATAAAAACTGCCTCAAAACTATGAATTAAAAAAAAATCTCATTAGAGTCAGTTCCATTTTTATTTTTTTATATTTATATGTATATACGGTACATAACGCTACAACAATTTTTCTTTTCTCCATCTCGAATTTTCCATTTTTTTCCATTTCGCTCGCCTACTATTTATCACAGTCGAATTTTGCATTCGCTTCAAATTCAGTCTACGTTAAGCTTGTGACCCACTTAAAACGCTTCTTATTGACTTTTACGTCTTCCGTTTTGTAATTAATCTGCCTTGAAGACAGTTAATTACTTTCTCCACGTGACGTCTTCCGATCTTATTTCTGATCACGTCCATCGATTTTATTTTCTCTCTCAAACCGTTTGTCACATGACGTACGCCGAAATCAGTCAGTCACGTGCGGAGACGGAAGTTGTTCCTGACGAAATGTTATCGCCACCAGCAATTTTTTTTTTTACGCATTTCTCGACGAGTTCCCCCATCGACAACGTTTGGCACGTGTCTGATGCAAGAAGTGTGTGTCGGTTCATCGGTTCCAGCGGGAGGACACAATCGGTACCGCGGGTCGATTAAAAGAGGGGGGAAATAAAAGAATTTGAATTGAAATCAAATCAATTAATCTGTAAGCATGTTGGGGAATTTGTTGTTCAGGTGTAATCAATTGCGTCGGCATTTCACCTGAACCGCGTTTGTGCTGATTCGTGCACTGCAAATCCGACTGCAGCTTTATTGCCATGGTAACGAGGCGAAAACATGGCAGGAGAAAAGAACTCCCATCTCCCCTCCTTTATAATTTTTGCAAGCGTCGCTGCATATGAGAGGAGGGTGGGGATATAAAATTTTTGCTTGTGTGCGCACGCGCGGCAGCTCCACCCCGCATATTTAATGCCGGACCACTTAAGCTCCGAAATGAGCCTTAAAGCGGAGACTAAAGGCTTACGGACGTCATCACTCGGGGAAAAAAAAAGACGTGTGTGACTTAGTTGCTGGAATGGAATGGGACACGAAAATGGAGTTGCGAATGGAGAGAAAGTATAAAATTAAGCCTAAAAAAGTTTCAAGGCTCTTCTTACTTTAGTGATTTTTCATGTATTGGGATGTGTTAGTTGGGTCGCTTTTTGTGTTTGGTTTTCTAATTTCGTTTGTAAATAGTACGGAAGCAATGAGATATTTTTTTAAAATTTGTACTGTTAAAGAGACTCTGTAAAGTTGTAGAATTGTTTGAAAAATGTATACTTTCACAGTACAGTACAAAAAAATTTGATCTTTTTTTGTGGTCATTTTTGGATCAAATGACTAAAATATGATCAAGTGCTAATCACTTTTTGTGTCAACTTTGATCATTTTGTAATCATAAAACAGTGATCAAATCTAGTTGATCAGCGCACTGATCACCAACGACTTCAAAATGATAAAAATGATGATGTGATGAAATTCTCATAACAAAATGATCAAATTTTTTTTTAAGGGCTGATTTTTATGCAGTGCAAATCTGTTGTTTTGCTTATTATTTTTGTTGCCTAGGATATGTTTACAAGGGAGAGAGTGTTATTTGGCCTCGGATTAATACATGTTGCTTATAACCCTAATAGGAAGCAGTAACACAGCTATTACCAAACTTCCGACGACTAGGCGTCGTAAGAAAAAAATTCCACTCGATTGAGTTGCACATAGAACGGGTCTTTATATCCCTGATTATTTTATTCCTCGCGAGACATTAATTAGTGAGTAAGAAAACAATCTCGTCGCCCATTTCCATATTTTTCATTAATTTTTTTCTGCAAATGCCATTTTTTGTAGGGTTTCCCATTTTGTATTTTTTCTTTTATTAAAATCGACGGGGAATGTTAAAGAAAGGGATTAAATTTCCCCGCAATTACCCGCAAATTGACCTGAAACGATCCCTTTTTAATGTCAACTTTGACCGAAGAGATTAGACCTCCCTTTTTAACATGGGTTTTCTCTTTTTTTTAATACTCAATTTTCCAACACATTAAACCGGTTAGTATTCAAAGAGTTAAAACGACGCACTCATACGCAAAAATACAATTCAATATTAATTGGTTGGTGGTTCCATTTTCGAAAACGCAGACTGGGTAGGAGGAGATGATGAGGTAGGCGCCCGCCAGGTGTATCGAACGAGCGGATCGATGGTGCGTCTACCTGGGGAGTGCACCTGGGACGCGCCATCCGTCTCATCCGCCCATAAGCAGAAAATGGAGTCGGCGACCAACTCGACTAAACGATGCCAAACTACTCAAATAACACCTGTCACTCGTATCCATGGATACAAAGCATGAGCTTTGGTTTGCACATGGTGCTTCGTTTGTCCATTTGGCATCCACTTGATTTTTATGACTCGCTTAATTGACGTTTCTCGTCCATTCCCTTTTTCGATCCGACTTTGTTGCCCACTTTCATTCCTCGGGTCCATCGATTGATGGACTGGCTCTTTTCCCCGTGCCGTTTGTTCAAAGTGAGGTGAATATTTAATGCTAGACCTTTTGACTAAAATTTTATAAGGGTTTCAGTGCTCGTTTCTTTTCTTCTTTTTTTATTTTAAGGTTTAATCGGATATGTTTAACTGAGTTTGCGCAGTCACATTTTTATGGTTTTAAATTTTTATGAAAATTTATAAATAAAAGAGAGGAGTAATCTCATTTTACAAAATAAGATGATAAAGAACTGCCAATAGAGAGATTGTCATTGTCTATTTTCCATCACAAAATTAAAACTTCAAAGTTGTAACTTTAACTATCCAATTATGAAAGTGTAGTTATAGCTAATGGATGCAATGAGAAATCTGAGAAATTAAATACAAGAAAAATTCGATTGTATTGTTGCAACAGTGCATGCAATAGATTGTGTAATAGGTATAATTCCAGGTCACACTAATTTTTGAATATTATTAGCATTTAAGGCCTGAATTTTTTATTTTCAAGGGCGAACCCAAGTGAAACTCGTAAAACAATGGTTAAAAGTTAAGAAAAATTATGATTTCAAAAACTTTGTATTTTTTTAAAAAAAATTTCGGTATGTTTTTATGAGGTTTGTGGTGTGGAATTTCATCCTAATGGCCGAGAAAAGAAATGTTTCCAAGTTAATTACGAAAGAAAGTTGTTTCTGTGTTTCATCTCGCTTTCTGAATGTTTTCAGGGGGTTAAATGTACTTTCTTATTCAAATTAAAGGGATTTGTTTAATTCAAGAGATTTTTTTTTAGAAAATATCTTGGTAGAGATTTTTGAAGCTTTTTGGGGACAATTTTGATATTCTCTACTGACATTGTAAATATTTTTATATACCCTACAAAAACTTTTAAGTTTCAGACCTAATTACGTCTTTAATGGGTTTTGGCGTTGCCTGGAATTTTTTTTCATTGTCTAGGGGTAAAAATCACTTTTTTCCTCACTTCAATTAGGTCTAATTCCTCACCGGATTAACTCTCCTCTTTGTACCCGCCCAACCAAACTGTGCGCAGGCGTGTTGTTTCTTTTCTCTTTTCCAACTTAACTATTTAATACCTCTTTCTTTTTTTTATTATATTCCTCTGGTCATGTGATCCTACCCCCTTTAATCTAACAAGTGATTGGCCAAGGCGTGCCTCACTCTGGGTGTGTCTCATGAATGCCATCTATACTCTCTTTGCTTTTATTTTTGAATTTTATCAAATTTCTCTTAAGAGGAAAGTCGCGTCGTGCAACTCCACTTTTCAGATGTTGTCGTTTTCCATTTCCCAATGTGTGGATGAGATAAGAAATTCCTGTGTTGTTTTCAAAGAAGGCGAAAAGAAGAAAAATCTTTTTTTTTTCTTTTAGGTTTCCTTTTTTGAGGTTTCTGTGGTTGAATTGTGGAAGTGCAAACTCAAGTGATTTGTTTGCGCAAAAGATGTTTCTTCATTTTTCCTTTTTTAGTGGTAAACATTTTCCTTTCGTTTTCTCGCGTGGTCGATTTGGTTGAGTTGCACTCATTACTCTTTATTTTCCTTTTTTTTATTTTCCTCATTCTGTTTCTCGATGCATGATTCAACACATTGTGAAACAGGTGGTGAACACCTGGACTTCCCTTTTCAACGACGTCATATCATTCTCTGGCCAATCAGTGCATCATTAAGTGGAAGCCATTTTTCGTTTCGATTGTAATTTTCGTCTGTAGCCAATAATTGTCAAATGAGGCATCTCGTAAGTCAAATGCTTGAAAAAGTTTGAGTGAAGAAACAAATAGAGCATAAAAAATTCCGCCTATTTAAAGGAAATTTTAATCATGTATGTGGCAATATTATTGAGAGCGGGTGGAGCCTTGAACAGTGTTCCGTTATGACCTCACTAAAAACTTTGCTTTAATAAGAAAGAGTAATCTCATAAATTCATCAGTGAAACGATTTAAAAAAAAAAAAAAACCTATTGAAAAAATCGAGAATTTCATGGATTTTGAATCGAATATTTTAATTAATTATTACCGTAGATTTTTTTCCATCGATAAGGCACAAAATATTTCAAATTGCAAGTTCTAATTTTTAAGAGGAAAAATTATTTAGTGCTGAAATGAAATTGTATAAAATTAGCATTTTCACAATTATTTACAGCTAGTTTTATTATTATATGACTCAATTTAATTTTTCTAATATTGCTTGCCACTTTATTTTGTGTAATTAGGCACTGTTAACATCAACGAATTTAATTTTACTTTCCACTCAAAAGCACAGTAATAAAATTTTAGTGTTTAAATTAGGTTTTGCTCATCTCCTTATCGACATTTTAAAATTATAACAGCAAAAAAACTTTATAAAGTCAAACATTTATTGCATTAGGACGTAATGAGTTAGTCAAAGTGTCGCCAGGCCAATTGAGGCGCTATGCAAAAATTTTGCTATAAGAATGCGTTTCGTGTTAAATGTTTTTCAATTATAGTTTACGTTATCAGACATTCAAATTGCTCTTGTCAGAAGGCTAATTTGAAGACCTGTCGTGACTAAAATTCAACCACCATTTGTGTTTTACCACAATTTAATGTAAATATTAGTATATTTTAACAGCATATAAATTACTTGCAATTTCATACAAAATTTTTTAAATTTTTATAAGCAACATCGACTATTGCATTAAAAATTATGCGTAATTTCATACATGACGAAACCAAATTTCCGAAAAACATCCATTAATAACCAATTTGTTTTAATTTAATACTCGCTTAAAGCTTATTTCAAATTTAAGAAAAATAATTTCCACTTCTTAATAGTTTACATTAATAGGTAACATTCCACACTAAAATAAATTCCACCAGACCCAGAAACCTCACAATCATCAATTAAAAATTTCAATTTCCCTTGAAATCAAAACTCGCGTAGAGCACATGTTTCCAATCAGTATAAAATTTTAATTAAGAAATTGTTTAAATTACTTTCTCCTCAAAAAAATCTCCATTCATTTTTTAAAACTTCATTTTTTCTAATTCCCTGCAATCCCAAGAACGTCAATTGATTACCACACCATGAGGAGACATCAAATTGTATCGTTTTTTATAGCGACCTCAATCGCCCTTTCTCCATTCCGTGCCGAATCCTTTTTATTTGCTGCTGTAATTGAGGCTTCCGTCTCTCTGTTGTCAGGTCATCGTCGACACCCAACCATCCCCCCCCAACCACATTGTTTTGTTGAAGGACGAAAGAGAGACTCGTGCAACGCACGAGCCACTGCCACCATTATGTTCACTTGAGTGAATTTTCCCCCCCGGGTAGTGGACACAGTGATGCCAAGGGGCATCAATTGGTCCGGAAACAGGAAGTCCATTCCATTATGAATTTACTGCCACAAAAAAAAAGATCAACAACACGATACACCCACAAAAAATGGCCGACTCGACAACATAATTCTGCCACCAGGTGGAGTGTAAGCCCCTCAGGGTTTTCTCTTATCTCGTGCCCAGGTGTCAGCTCGTGTACATATACCAGGTGCTACTCGGTAGTCACAAGGGGAGGGATAGGGAGATGAGGGGCGTAATAATGCTTTTGTCTGTCACGTGATTTCCGTTCGCGTGCCTCTGTGGGTGCAGCTGCTATCCTTTTCTTAGCTTTTTTATAGTGAGGTTCCTTTCTAGAGAATACAAAATACCTCTCAGAAACTTACTATTATTTATTTAATCAAATAGTACTGGTAAAATAAGAACCTATGACGCGATATGTGTCATATACACTGAATAAGTTAGATTTTAGGTCCATTATCCATCATGGTAAACAAGAATTTAATATTTTCTGCTATTGCACAAACGACAACGTGTTGCCATGAGTTATTATACACAGTATCATTCACATTTGTTGCCAAAGAGATGCACAAAACATTTTTACTAAATAGAAGAAGAAAAATAATGCTACAGGCCAGTACTGAGGTCTCAGAAAAAACACAAAACAGACCAGTCTCAGGCAATCAGACTGATGAAATCTACTGAATAATTCCTTTTTTGCACCTTAAGAAATTACTTTCAATGCGGGTATTCGTGTTAGGTGAAGTTTATAACAGACGGGATCACAATAGAGAATGTGCAATTTATATTCTTTTCAAATAACTGTTAGTAGTCAAGTACTTGAAAAACCTTACAAATTCCAAGTACTAATAGGTTAGGCGATACAGAGCTCTCTCTCTCCCTTAGAAATGTCATATTTGAAGGGAGGACCATCCTTCACTTTTACATATGAAAGAAAAAAGATTTCAACTTCAACCCTTTCTTTTTTTCATTTCACAACAAAACGTTTTACTCCCCCGCGCCACTGTGTGTCGTTGGCAGATGTTGGTGATTAATGACGTCGTTTGCTGTAGGCCACAATTTTACTCGACTAGTGTTTGTTATTGTCGTCGACCAGCCTCTGGGGGTCACGTAGTCGAAAATGACGTTGTATTTCATTTTTTTTTTTTTTCGATTTATAACATTGGGTTTAGCCGCGCGTTTTATGAATGGCCATCTTTTCAGGTGTTTATGTATTAGTGTTTTTGTCCTTTTGCTCGATCAGTTACATCTGCCGAAAATGAGGCGTAGGTTGGTTTTTGCAGGTGCTTTCATTTTTGTTTTCTTCCTGCATGAATAATGACGGATTTTTTTTTATTCTATTTTTTTTATCCTTGTATTGAACACCTGTAGAACGTATATAAAAGACTAAAGAAAAATAAAGAATCCGGCGATTTTTTTTTTTTTTTTAATAGAAATAAATATAATGGAATAAATTTTTGAAATTTCTCTATCTCGAGGGTAGATCACTGTCAATTCGACATTAGGACCGTCACTATGACATTTCGTGCGTTGTTGTTGAAGAAGAATGTCAATAAATTATTTACCGAGCAATTCAATTACGAAATACCTTTCTGTCTATATAAAGGTTGTTGTTTTTGGTTTCATGTTTTGACATACGAGGATTTATTTTAAGATTGAGCTAATATCTTAAAATTCTGGCGTTGCTGAAATATGTGTTGCTTTTTAATTTATTTCCTGGTATTTGACAACCGGATATTTTTGATATGGAAGAGTTCTGGTCGATAACAAATTGAGGAAGAAATGAAAGTTTTTAAATAATTTTTAAATATTAATATTACAAAAAAAATTTTTTCCAGCTTGAAGCTTTATTTAATTATTAATTTTAATGATTGACAAATATTACGAGTTAGAAAATGATTTTTGATGTCGTAGAAATTACGTAGTTGCATTTTATTTTATTTAAATAGGAGTCATTTTCGCTTTCTTTTGAAGTGCAAATTTCAAGACAATTTCAGGACATGCTTTTATAATTCTAAATGGCCACAAACCGATTTTCTATTGCAAATGGCTACTAATTTACTTTCTCCGCTTCGGTGGAGTCTGGGAATTTAATCCACAAATATTTCACCCGTGGGAAATCTAGTTGATCTAGTAATGACAAAAATAAATATATTTGACCCCGTCATTGTTTTTGAACAGAAAACTTGAAGATTCAGTTTCATAAACATTGGGTTTCGTTCTGTAGCTATTTAAAGTTAATATTAACAAATAGTGCTCATTACGCCTCTAGCCTTACAGTGAGCATTTGTCTTTTCTCTATACTTCAATTGAATTCCTTTTGAAAGTTTTGGTTTGCATATTTCGTTCAATAGTGTCGCCATGCAGTTTTAAGTTTTGTACTCAATTCGGTTAGCAATGATTTGAAATCAAGGGATTAAGAACATTCGAGTTTTAATATGAAAAAGGGGTGCATGTCTTTTCAAGCGTCTATCTGGTTTTAAACATTTAGATTGCCACGTTATTTGAACATACGGGATAAAACACATGCAAGGACTTTTTTTTTTATTATCCATTCTTAATTTGCAACCATTAGGTAAACTCATTACTTTTTAATTTTCCACTTTATTTCAAAATATCCATTCCATTGCACCCGATTTACAATACCTAATTATTTTATTGACATCAAGATTTAGCAAACCTTAGAATGAAATTGACTCACGTTAAGAGACTAAATCCAACGTGCGAACAGACTCCCCAAAACCCGGGCTGTACTTGTAATCAATTTTCACCTATCACCTCTATACTCACTCTACCATAAACCCCAATCATTTGCTCTCTTTTTCGCTTTGGGTCTACCACTTGATCATGAGACGCTCACTTTTCCGTTAATTGCATTTGAGACCCTGTTCCTGACATTGGTCCACATGCGTCATTTCTCGCCCCCTTTCCCAACACTCTACCTGCCTCAGCCGGCGTTTTTATTTTTTGATAATGGAAATTTTTTTCCTCAACTCCTTTGTTCAATTTTCAGGTGTTGCGTACCCGTTCAATTTCCTCTTTGCAACATTCGTAATTTATTCTCCATTAAACACGGATATAAACAACTTTAAACCGAGAACATGGGGGCTGATAAAATAACGTACATTTAATTGTAATGAACTCAGCAACGTCGTTCATCAACCAATACAATTTAATTCAAATTCAACGTTGGACGCAACTCCATCCATACCCTCTTCTATCCCTAATGAAACCCGCATTGTAAATTCGAGTGACTAAAGTCATGTAGGTATAACATGTTTAAGCGACGGGAGTATTAGAATTTCTTTAAGTGTACAACCGCTATATTCAAACAAATTGAAATCTGAATACTGAATTATTAATTGTTTTATAATACATGCCCAATATTTTTAAAATGAGGGAAATATTTTCATTTTTAAATGTTAGATACTTTAGTGGTCAAAGAATAGACACTCCAAAATCCAATATATAAGTCATTGTCAAGCGACGGTGTTTGGCCAGCTGATAACAACTTTTGGCCACCACACGGCAGCACCGAACCAAGTTTTTTCACCAGTGTAAGCCAGCATGTGCCAGCTACTGTGCATGTAAGCTTTACAGCATTAGCTAGGTTTTGAAACCTATTGGTAACTGTATATTAGCATAAGCCTATTTTTGCAACTTAATGTTCGCTAGCATTAACTAATACGTTAACCAACTTCAAACCAGCATTTTTGATACCTCTTGGCCAATTTATGACTAAGATTTTAATTGTATTTCAAATGTGAGTAAGTGCAATTTCCACACTATAAAACAACATCAGAACCTCGGTATAAGACAACAAACTTCACACTACAAATTTATTACACCCTGTAGACTAAATCCAAACAAGTACAGCAAACCAAATCAAAACACAGCTAGAACAAATACTAAAACAAATTTCACCACACGAACCAGTATATAAAGCAAACCGCAAAACGGCTCAATACTTTAGACATTTAAATCCCCTAATGTTTAGAGATTCAATTTACAGTGCGTATACGGAACCCCGGTCTTTTTATTTATTTCTTTAGTCGGGATGCATTTGTTATTTTCCTTTTTTTTTCTTTCTGTTTTGTATTCCCGAGGCCAAAAATCTCCTCCCTTTTCCCGTATCTGTGCATCCTCACACTAATCTTCTCCACCCTTATCTTCAGGAAGCCATTTCCCCATCTACCTGGTGGCATCAAGGGGTTAAACGTAATAAATCACGAAGGACCCGACTATCTATAGTGACAAATGTCACATGCTTAACCATAATTCATAAAAGTAAATTTGAAAATGGCAAATGATCAGCAATTTCACTTAATACCGCCATCTTGGCTCGAGGGTTCCACGCGTGCCATCAAGCGCATCTCCTACCAATTTTCGTTGCCACGTAGAAAGGAATTGTAAAAAACCACGCACTTTTTTATTTTCAATTTTTGGTTTTGTATTTTTCATGATATACGGCACGTTTGGTCGTTATTCAATTGGAATATTTTTTATAGGCTTTTTTTCCTTCTTTCTACGAGTGTTTTTAATGGGTTGTTTTCTTTGCCTTTTGGCCCGAAGGTTCGTATCTTGCATGCGCATAAAATTCAACTTGACGTAGATGCATGTTTGATGAAGTGCGAGCCACCTGAAATATCGACTTCGGATTGAGAAGGGAGGGTTGGGGAGTTGCCCTTCCCCCTTTCTTGGACTAAGAGGGCGGCGACTTGGCGGGCATCAGATCGATCGAATCAATTCGAAATGAACGGAAAGAAGATGTTTTATTAATTTAAATAGAAAAATATATTTCAGCACTTTTGTAATGAATTTCTCGGTTGAATTTAAAGCTTAGTTTTTGGAATAAGTAATTATTTTATAATTACTACGGACTCTTATAAACAGTACATATTGATAAGAGCTCGAATCCCTTGTGTGAACAGACTGTGAAGGACATCGGTCATTCTTTTTGAAAAATCTTCCAGAGTAATATAACGATTGAAACAGTGCAGTGTGTAAAACTATAAATTTGGGGCATTAACTAGCCTAATGAAGTTTGAGTCAAGAGAATAAAACATTTGCCATTTGCCTAAATGTAAACATTTTGCAATGTCTCCGTCACCTTTTTTGTTGCCATCAATTTCTATTGGAGGCCAAACTTGGCTTGACAAAATTGTTTGATTGGTTGCTTTATATCACATGATAGAAAATTCACTTAAAAAATTGTTCACTAAAGTCGAGTGTCAAACTTTATCTTAAGGGATGATTTTCCCTTTATGAAAAATAATGTAATTTTTTTAAGGTAGAAAAGAGATTTGGATTTAATATATTCCAATTCATAAACTGTTGAATAAAACGGCTGTATTGAGTTTGCAGCGTATTTAATATTCTCTTATGAATCTTGATGAACTGTCAAGTTTTTCAATGAATTGAAAATGGAAAGGGGTCGTTTATTACAACGTTGTCTTGTAACCGAGTTAGGAGCTTTAGGTATAGAAATGAAGGTTCACCATCAGGTTTTTATTTAATTTAGTTTCTTGTTATTTGCGCTGAAAAATATTTAAGGAATTTTGAAGTGTTCGCCCAAATTGGACTTTTGAGAGTTGTGTGTAGAAATGACAATTCCCTTTTTTCTTTTGCATGAAACTTTGTGCTGAGGTTGAAAACATTTTAATAGCATTTAATACTTTTCGGTCTGAAAGCTTTTCGGGTCAATTTACTATTGGAAATTGAATTTCAGCTTTTACTAGAGGCCGATTTTAAATTTGTTGATAGGAAAATGCCGCCTTTTGTCAGAGGGTTTATTCTAAAATATAATAAAAATTTACAGTATTACACATAATGATCATAACTTTGTGATCAGGCTCCAATGACTGACCTAATGATAAATCTTAACTGTAAAACATTTCTACATGATTGCAGTGAATGAAAAAATTCTAAACTGGGCCATTCCTGCTCCTAAACCCAAACTTTCATTCAAACATACGAATTTTTTCAATTCGATGCAGTTTTGAGGCAATTTTATTTTTCCAAATATATGTAAATTTCATAAAACATTGCATTAAAATGCGCTTTGCAGTAAGAGGTGACGGTCTACAGCATCTACCAATGATATATCACTTCAAAGTTATCGACAAGTTTTCTGTAATTACCGATAACTGGAAAATAACCGTTCCACTTCGCTCATCAATTAGAAGCGGTAATTTCGACTATGAAAACTACAAATTTACCGACAATTCATTTCACTTTTAACATTATCGCCACTTAAAGTTTTCCATGATTTTAAACCGCTGCCAAAACCCATACTTTAACGATTGCAATGTAAATATTCATTTTAAAGCTTAGCAACAAGCCAACACTGCAACTACAATTTTGATTGGTTTCAACCTTTTAACTACATTAAAGTGGAGTTGACTTTCAAATATTAAAACATCCAACTCACGAAACGAATTTAACAACATTCCCCAGGATTTTACGACAAACTGAAATTTGACTAGATTTTATGTTTGCTGGGTAATATCACAATAAAATGGCGTTAAACACTTTAAAAATGCACATATTCTTCGGTGTTTGACCCGAATGTCACTGCTCTTTAAAAAAAAAAGAAGAAAAAAACTCATTCCACTGTATGGTCAAATAATACCAATATTATGTACCGCATACATTCAACGGTCATGCATTCAATGAATTTCATTTGGATTTTGTTTTTGTATTCAGTAGAAGA
Source organism: Pachymerium ferrugineum (assembly GCA_034686365.1). Classification (NCBI taxonomy): domain Eukaryota; kingdom Metazoa; phylum Arthropoda; class Chilopoda; order Geophilomorpha; family Geophilidae; genus Pachymerium; species Pachymerium ferrugineum. Next base: position 18,652 of record JAQGAS010000643.1, on the reverse strand, counting down.
GGCGTTCCGTTCTCGTTTCATGGAGCATGCACTTTCCAGTCCGGACGGCGCTACGAGCATTATCTCTTAGCGCCATCCATCAGAAGAAGCGCCCTCTCTTGGCGTGTCCGAGGTGTCTGATCCCGGCAGCTTATCACCTGGCGAAGCTCCATCTCCATCGACCAAAAATATTAGTAGTGCGAAAACTCGTTGATTTCACTTTTCGTTTATCAAGATGAATGTAGGAATTTGGTGCGACTTCATTTTGCGATGCCAGTTGCGACATTCCAGCCATTCCAACCGTTTTGCCCACTAATCAACGCGTTGGGGGGACACGGGATTATGCTAGGATCAAGAAACACGATAAGCGCCAAGACCGACACACGTTTTGTCGCACGTGATCAGTTAGTCACCCCACTCCCCTTCCCCCTCTTCCTAATTGGCTGTCGGTGGCCTGAAACTGCGTCAGTTCAATGATGGTAAATGGCGAGGCAGAGAATCAATAGCTGAGATTTTTTTACTTTATTTTTTCTGTCTTCTTAATCCGCCTTTTCTTGTTTGGTTGCTTCCGTTCACCCTAGTCATTCCAGTTTGGATCCCGTGGGGTGTAGCTTGTTTGCATATCAAGTAACTTCCGGTGCAAACAAAGCATCAATTTGTTCGGTGGTACCCTCACCTGCATTTTGGGCACACCTGGGTTTTGAAAAAAAAATTTCCGGTATAGTAAAACGAGATTTGCACTTTGTGGGTGAAATATAATGGAGTAGATAATAGAATTTTAAAATAGTTGAGGTAATTGGAGGTGATTTTTGTGTTGGGCAATTTTAACTTTTGAATAAATTCAAATTAGAGTGCTGTAATGTGACTGGTGATGAAAAGAGTAATTAATCATAGATTTTAAAGCTTGTAATTTGTTAAGCCCAGCTGGTTAGGATCTAGTAATTGTTATTTTGAATTTATTATTTCCAATTGGTTTATTATGTGCGACAGCTTAACGGTATTAGGGTTCGTGGTGTGAAGGTTTTTAGTTTTATGGGTAGATCATTTTGGATTTATATATTTCTTAAAGTTGATGAAAAACTTTTTATCAATGTGATATTTATTGAATGTTATCAAAACTGCCAAGTAATAAGGAGTTGAATTAACAATTCGTTATTATTACAGTAACTAAAATATATTTTTTTATTTTAAGGTGAGGACGCTATTTGTGAGCGGATTACCAATGGATGCAAAACCTAGAGAACTCTACTTGCTCTTTCGGGCATATAAGGTATGGAAAAATAAAAAACGGATTTAACTAAGTATTACCCCAAGCGCAAAGTAAAAGAAAAAATTTTCTGAAACTGTTTAACCGAGAAAGTAAGAGGTTTTAACGTAAGAGAGGCGTGAAATTGAATTGAGGTCACAGACGAATGAACTTTGACGACATTAAAATAATTGTCGAGTGGATCCATAAACATGTCGTCGGTTTATTTGGTCGACAGCGTTGGCAAGTTAAACAGACTCGAATCGAGTAAATAACTTCGCGAATCCTCGCGTGCAGCAGAAAGATAACTTGGGGACCCACAACCCTGTTCCCAGGTGGATTTCTTAACAAATTTCTAATGTTTGTTTGCAGGGATACGAAAGTTCTTTACTAAAAGTCACAAGCAAAAACGGGAAAACGGCGTCGGTAAGTAATCATGAAACTTTCAATGTCGGTAAATGAAATTTTTTATAACATGAACAAATTCCTGATTTTGTATTAAAAGCATGCCATGGTTAATCTTATTTGATTGGTTTAAGCCACTTAGAAGTAATTTAAAATCTACTTTAGATTGTTGCATTATATGCAATTTATGGAAAATAACGTAAAATAAAATGGAGCACATTATTATTTATTTTTTCATGTTAGAATTTACCATTTTTACTTTAAACTGTTATTTATGTATGGGAAAAAAAAAAGTATCTTAGCATTATATAATGTGCCATAAACGTGAAGTTTTACTGTTATATAATGAAAAATAATTTAAGTACATGACCCGTATAATCTAAACATTGGAGAGGAACAGCTGCGCTAACGTTATTCAATACCGTTAATGTTATTCTAACAATGAGATAACAATACGTTTTTACATTGTAACGTTAACATTGTAGCGATAACTGAATGCCGTGAGGCGGCTACCCCAAAATGTATCTAATTGTACATTATAGTCTAATGATGTTTTACTGTTATTACTTTAGAAACAGAACGTTACACGTTTTAACTTAATTTTGTAAATCCCGTTACAGCCTTTGCGTTACAACGTGTACTCGTATTTGTATGCTACAATTTAAAAAATTTCTGTTATAGTCTGTACCGTTTTACGTTATAATGTTTATGATGATAATGTCGTAAACTACTATTACAACATTTTTAATTTGTTGTCACCTACACAGTGAGAATGCTATAAAATTATAGTATAACTATGTTAGATGCTTTAGAATTTATAATGTTGTTTGGTATATAGACTTTACTCTTACGCGGCAACAGGCTTCTATTTTGTATTAAAATCTCATTAACGACATTCGAGAAAATACGGCTGCACTGCGCGACATAATGGAGAAGCGGTGAAGCCCAACCCGGGCGGAGCTTTTCACTCGGTTGTTTTTCGAAGGCAACGTCCTCTCCGTCATTGCCGTGTTCAATTAATCCGGGAATAGACGGGTGTTTTTAAAAACGGATTACGTTTCCATTTATATCAAGTACGTCGTAGCAATTGAAACTTAATCACCGACTCATTTTAAACTCGGCGTTTGGATGTTTGCCATTCTCTAAATTGATGGCTCATCTCTTTGTACGCGGTGTGGCACTTTCGTCTTCAATTTAAAAGAAAACACGTCAAACAATTTCCACCCGATGGTCGCCACTTCTCATATGGATATGGGCGCCGCGTACGAAGAAAAGAGAAAGCTAGTAGTAATTACTAAGGCGGGCCCACGTTGCTAGAAACGCGATCCATTTGTAACAGTAAACAACACGAACACTGATCAATTTTCTTTTGCTATTACGAATGAAAATTGAAAAACTTTTTTCTTTTGTGTCTTGCAGCCAGTTGGTTTTGTGACGTTCAGCACTCGTGCAGGTGCCGAAGCGGCAAAACAAGCCCTGCAGGTAAGTTGTTGATTATTAGAAGGGATGCCATGAATATTCAATTTTTAGTCCCCGTTTTAATTATTTTTTGCTAGGATGATTTATCGGTTTTTTTTCATTTTAAATGTTTTATAATGACGATTTGAGTTGTAAAATGATTTGGCGTTGGGTTGTTAATGGATGATTCTAAATGCAATTCCAACGAGATTGAACTTCTTTTTCGTTTCGGTGTAAGTAACTTGAAAAGAACTGTCAATGCCATTCTTATTTCATTCGGATTTGTGATAATATTAACTCTCACTCCGCCATTTTGCATACACTAACAACTAATAAGCAAAGTAAAAACCAAAATTTATAAATCTAAATTTAAGATTTGTTTGGATTTATTTTTTTTTTACCAGAGGTTTGATTCATCTGCACATATTCATTTGGATTCAATAGATTTACCAAGATTTATTAAATTTATTCGTTTAATTACATTCACGTTTGTTCAGATTGATAAAAATTCACTAAAGTTAATCTGGATTTGCATTGATTTTTATTTTACCAATAGAATTATTTCAATTTATTTGAGTTTCTCGTGATTACATGATTCACATTAATCAAATTTCCGCTTGATTCATTTAGATTTAAACAAATTACTTTTATCAGATTAATCGGGATTCATCTTAATTCTTTTAATTTATTCAAATTCGTGGATCAAATATTTGAATTTGGACCAATATAAGAGCAGTATATTTGTCTTATTTTTTGCAAAATGGCGGCGTTGACTCCATAATGCAATGCGGGTTTGACGTATGCTCATGCGCATTTTAATGGTGCAGGGAAACAGAGCACTTTGCTTTATAACCGAATAAATTTTTAAACTTCTAAGACTCTTTCTTTACATTTCACTGTGTATTTTAAGCTTATCGTTTCTCATTTATCTACCCATTTCTTTCAACTTTTCAAAAACCTTCCTCCCGACATTTTTTTTCTTTGCAACAAAAAAGAATCCTTCAACAAACATTTTAATGCATGTACAAACAGTTTTAATTTTAATTTCAACAAAAGCATATGATCAATAACTTCAGCGCTTTTATACAGACCATGGGTGGAAAGAATGAATGAAAAATTAATGCTTTTCACTCTTTACTATACTACTACTATCTTGTGCAGACATAAACACAGCTCACAAGTTATTCACCTAAGATAAAAAATGTAAAACGTTTAGTATGAATGATGGAAATCTTTTTTATGGCAACTACGAAACCCTTCATAACCTCTACTAGGATCCTGTTAAACTTTAACCACTCTTTTTCTATTTACCTGACATAAAATATAAACCAAAAATTGGAGAGATAAACCACAGAGGAGTAAAATGTTTATCGCAGGAAACTCAAAGGTTATTGGCATTGCACTGTGTCATATATTGGGCAATATTTGGAAGTATCTGCTTGACGAAGTAGTATCGAATTACCTATGATGGGTCAATACTGACTGGCGAATATATTACTGCAAAGTTCTGTTTGAAGTGTTTTCTGGTATTGGCGTAAATAATATAAACAAACGAATCTTCAGAACGCTCTTAAGTAAATATTAAATTTTGCACAATGAATACAAAGTATTGCTGGCCCAATCACATTGAAATTGTATTAGAATTGTCTACCAAAAGATAAAATCAGATATGTAGGCAGTTGTTGATACATATCATATCATAAAACGATACGGTGGTAATATTTACTAAACGCGCCTTTTTCGGTTTCTTTTGTGTCAGACTATATGAAAAAACGAACACTAAAAAACACTTCAATCTTAAATGTTCAATTGGGAAAACTTGTTATAAAATGGCAGGAGGTTAGTAAGGCAAACATGGACCTTAACTTAACATGAAAACTGAGTCAGTGTTGAATTGGAGCTCCAAAAACCATAAAAGCCTTTTAACTCAAAATTCCACTTTGAGGTCACTTCTGAAATGACGTCATTGTCAGCAAATTGAAAATAGAATAAATTGAATTTAATAACACACGCGCCTAACGGTATAAAACACTAGCGTAGCGGTATTAAAAACGTTTGAATATTTGCAAGTTCAAAGAGCTAACCAGTTCCGAACGTTTTTGAACATCTGCAGAATAGCTTACCAAAAATGTTAATGACAGTGACAAGACAACACAAAAACAACTAATTAGAACATGTTTATTATACATTATCTCAATCCCCTTCCTATGTAGTATCCTCATGGGTTATATTATGTTATCATTAAATGTTACAAACGAGCTTGATGAAATAATCAATAAATTGTTTGATCTCGTTTATTCCCCGATTAAAAATCAATATCCAAAACTAAATTCATGGCATCCAATTCACATTCAGTGTAATATCAATTGGGGGGGAAACATACGTTGTTTTGGTGTTGATCGGCATGGTTTTGCATCACCTGCAGCAGGGAGTGAAGTTCGACCCCGACATGCAGCAGACCATTCGACTGGAGTTTGCCAAAAGCAACACGAAGGTTAGCAAACCGAAACAGCAGTCACCCCCTGTCGCTGCCACCCACCCCACTCTAGTGCACCCTTTCACGGGACGTAAGTATAGGTCACACCTTTCACTAACTGACACCTGAGACGCCGCCTTACACTAGGTGGCGCCTCAGATTGAGTTCTCTCTAGTTTTATATATTTACATATATTTAAAGTTATATATTTTTCCTCACTGGTCTTAGCCTCATGCACTTTGCCTTGGGAATTTAGCAAAGAACAGCATCGAATGGTGGAAAGAGTAGGTGCTATTCAATTTCGAAAGAGAGAAGTCATTTTTTTCACTTATTTGCGCCTGGTAAATGTGATGTATTTTACGTCATGACTTTTTCAAAATGGGGCTCAAAGAACTGTCACCCTTAAAAGCAACTAACATGTCTAAGCAGCTTACAACTCCACGATTCTATACAGAGTGGCATGTCCAGAGGCTAACTTTTGTGGAAGAAGTTTTGTGAAAACAAACTTTCTGAAAGATGAGATTTATAAACATCTTTAAAATTTACAGAAAGTAAAGTTAACCACTATAACACATCTCAGTAGTAGAGTAGTATGATTTAATATGTACTTATTTTTCAATGAGTGCTTTCATACGAAAAGTGAAAACAATTTTTTCCACTTCAAAATTGAATGCACCTAATATGTGTTTATGTATTTAACGTGTAGTAACTGTTAACTCTATTCTCATGATGCAATTGAGGATTTTGCACCTCACGCGCACCTTAGTAGTGTCGTAGGCTGCTAACGGGAAATTCCAGTGCCGACCATGTGTCGATCTTCACTTCCCTGTCAAGAGCAGATCTTTTTTAAATTAAATATGTTTAAAAAAATAGTAGATTGTTTTTCTTTTCCGTTGCCAAGACGACCAGATGACGAATACATGAGTTTCTTTTCCCCTGGTGACATGTGTTGACCCTCGTGCTGAAAAATCTCCTGTCCAACAAAATCGATCATTCGATGTTTATTTTATTTGACGATATCATTTTAGCCTTCGCCTTTTTTAAGATTACAGGTGATATATGCACCTTCAGGGGAAATTTATTGGAATTCTGAAAAGTTTTTATAAAGCTTGAAAACGTTAAGATGTTGACCCATACCTTGAATTTTTTTTGTAATAGATTTATATTCAAGGTAGAATTTATTATTTTATAAGTAATCACCATTTAATTAGAACCAATTTATTAAAAGAGAGTTAGTGAGGCATTTTTATTATCTTCGTGTCGTTATTCATTTCGACACAGGGCGGCGCTTATGTACTGAATAGTAATAATAATGCAAATTTGCCGAAATTTGGTCTTTTAGGTGCCCATCAAAAATTTGACTGATTATTACAATAATAATCAGTCAAATATTTTATGTTAAATCAAATGAAGTTTAGTACTGAATTTTTAAATATTGGTCATTCTCCGGATTTTGGAAGTTTTTTAATGGCCCAAAAACTAGACGGCTTACAGAATACTGTAAAAACCGTGCCTGGCGTAGCTGCTTGAGTTTGAATTTTATTTATCCAATTTCCGCGGTTTTCTATTAGAACCTTGAAAAACAATTATCAGTAATGCGAATAACTAATTAAGTAATTTCAGCAGTAATAATATTACCTGGCAACTAGGTTTGTCACAGTTGAAACCGTCCTCCTTCCCGTTTTAACAACTGGCAGCAACAATTGGAGCTGTACTGGGTTAGAAAATGAATTGTATCGTCTCAAGAAAAAAATATTTGCACATTTAAAATCATCAGTACACGAAAATGACTGTAAAAGTAAAAAAAAATTCGCATTTTAATAATAATGACTATATTAAAAAAAGTAACCGACTTGAAACAAGTTGTAATGAAAAATGCTTTTAGGTGATTAAAAAATCACCTTGATATGATTAATAGAAACAAAATGAATCAAAAATGGTCTGTCTGATCATCTATTTTTTTACGGATGTCGGTTTAGCAATTTAACTAGACCACCGTGAAATGAAGCAAAACCAAACAATTGTTGGTAGATTAATGAATTATTTAATCCAATCAATACATCTAAAATACCAAATTTTGGAACAGTTAGCTGCATTGTTTGTTTTAGAAACGGAAATTATTAAATTTAGTACGCCAGAACCAACAACCCAATTACGATCCATCAATTATGTCAACAAATGCCAGTTTTTAGCTAAATTCGTTCTATTCACCCAAAATTATGAGGGTTTTAAAACAAAAAAAAAACATCGCTTAGCCGAAATGAACATCGATCAACGCTAGGAAAATCCAGGAAAAACACGTTCCATTAAATGGAAACGACGCCCTGATTAGACCATACCCTTACCTGAAGCAACATACGTATCTCTCCACATCTCCCCCTCCCCCGTTGGCTACGATTGATGGCCATGCACTCCGCCCTCTCATTGCGTAATCGGGCGCGTGCGCCGCTGTACTGAAACATTCATGGAGTAAGATGAGCAACCGCCTCCAGTACTGCATAATGGACGAGCGAACGCAGGTGTGGCCTCAGGGCACCGTGACGCCAACTTCCCCTCGAGAGACCAGCATCTCGTAGAAAAAGCAAATGTGTTTTCATTAAATCTCGTGATTAAAGTGATTCTTTGAGGTGGAACGACCAAAAAGTCTCTGGCAACGGCATGTTGATTCATATATTTTTTTTTATTTTTTATAGTTTTTCTTTCTTTTTTTAATTCACAGCTTATTCACATCCTTTTTATTTTTACCCAGAAGACTTGAGTGCTGCGTTTTTTCCTGGTGCCCACGACGGTTGGTCTCATCATGCGGCCTTAGCATATGCAGAACTACCGGCGGCCGCACTTCAGCACCCGGCCCTTATACATCCAGCTCTTCACGCTCAAGTTCCGGTAAGGAGAAAAGAGCGCAAAATTTTTGCTTAAAAATAATGAGAAATGTCTGCATATTAAGAAGTAGTGGTATTTACTGTATAAACTTGCTAAAACCTCTTTTTGAATATACATATATTCAAAATAAATTCCAATATTCTACTGTCATTAATAATAAAATATTTTTAAAAAGCTGTGGTAAACCCCTGTAAATAGATTTTAAATGTTTGAATATTGAAGTATCTTTATGACTGTTAAAATGCCACCATGTTTTTTTTCTTGAAGTGAGGATTAATTAGAATACTCTTTATAATGTGTATTTTGTTTCAGCCGCCATTGACAATCCCACACCCTGCGCATGCGGCATTGGCTTCTGCCGCAATGCATGCTGCCATGCCCCATCCGCACTTGGTACCAAGTCCCGCTTTGGCCAGTCCAGTGGGTTCAACTTCGTCCACGTCGAGCACTCCTCCCTGCTCTACTCTTTTCGTGGCAAACTTGGGTCAATTTGTATCCGAGCATGAGATTAAGGAAATCTTCTCTAGGTAATAAAATATGCTTCATTAAAGAAGTCGAAAAATTTCGACGAAATATCTGCGGGTTTTCTGCTTACGTTTACGCACTTAGTGAAAGGGAAATCTTACTTGAAAAACCGTTGTTTTTACAAATTTGTTTGCAGAGTCTCGTAGATTTTACACACAACTTTACCAAATTTTATCTCTTTGGGAATTTAAAAGAAATCAAATTTGGTACAGTCTTACTATCTTTAAACCATCCAAAATTTATCATTAGAAACCTGTACAAACACGGGCTGTAATCTAAAGCATAAAAATTGTATCACTGATACGCTCATTACTTATTTAAAAAAAACAGAGTGCCATAAATTTCGAAAGGTAACAGCAATAAATCACACATGATTATTTAATTAGAATCTTCGCTAAGATATATTTGTGGCAAAACATTTTTCCATTCACTAGAATTAATTAATTTATTATAAAGAGCCTTTTATATATTTCGTCCTTAATTTTAATTAGCATACAACATTTTCATTTATTTTGTAATAAGAGGTTAAGCCTTAATGTATATATTTTTTTTCTAGTTTCCCTGGTTTCTGTCGGTTGCGCATGCACAATAAGGGCGGTGCCCCAGTTGCCTTCGTGGAATATCAGGTAATCATTATTACGGTTGACGTTGTCCATTTCTGACATTCTTATTACATTCACAGGATGTTCGTTTCGCGACGCAGGCCATGACCAATCTGCAGGGTTTCATGTTACTCTCGTCTGATCGCGGGGGGATTCGTATCGAATATGCCAAGAATAAAATGGGCGAGGTCGGCACTTCAACCCCGCCATGAAAGAATTCGTGGTAACATTTATCTCTGAGAAAGACCTTATCGAGTAGGGTCAGCCTTACATTTCCTATATTAAAATTTACTCCTTTTCTAGATGCACAAGGATGAGGCCGGACAGATTCGACCGTTCCCCTCTGGTTGCTCAACGCCTTCAGTTTTTAACTTCTTGCGCTACAGCAATAAACCAAAGGGACATTTTCATTTTGCCGGCCCCTGACAACATCTCCTGTGCTGTTTTGCATCTATTTAATTTATTCCAATTTTTTTGTACATATCAATTGGTTTTTAATGACGAGTGAATTTTTAGACAATTGTTGCATCTGTTCTCTGCGTTTCTCTTAAAATTCATTCGTCAATTGTGACAAAAAACAATGTGCTTTTTAGGAATTTTATTGTGTGAAGGGTGTATTTAAATATTTTCCTCTCTCTTTTTTTTTTCTTCTGCGCATATCACACGTTGTTGCCGAATCGTCTGGTTGAAGATGGTTGCAATCTTTTCTTTTTCTCTTTTTTGCTCCGATGGGGTACATATCTTAACAAACCCGTTAATATATACATATATATATATATAATTGTCTGTTGCCATTTCCAACCTCTCAACCAGTTTTTTCCGTCCAAGAAAGTGTGGAACGAGGTTATTTAGTCCGTTGCCCGAAAAACGCGTGGTGCGGCATTTTTCAAAACATTTTACAATGCCTTATCTTATATCAATCGTGTAGAGAAAAAAAAATTATAAAATATGAAAAAAAGAAAAAAGCTCGTGTGTCTTAATCTCGACAATCTTGGTCTTGAGACCATTTTTAAATGATAGCGAAAAAAAATGTTTACAGATGAATTGCTTTATTTATATCATAATATTAGCCTTGAAAATGGGGGTAAAAAATTTAGCCTCAAAGTGTCTTTTTCGATTAAATATAGAAAATTATCTTAATCCCAGTTTATCTCATGTTTGTTCATTTTTTTTGGGCATTGACAAGAGGTTTGTTTGTATAAGCAATACTTTTAGGGTGCGAGTGTAGAGGTTTGTTTATCTCTTTAAGTCGTTTGCCCTCTTATATAATGCTAATTAGTCTAATTTAAATTTAGTATATCTTAGTTTGAATGTGTAGTGTTTACTGTTGTCCCCCAGAATGTGTAGTTTCATCTATTTTTACTGAGATTGGATGTAGAAAAAAAAGACAGCTATTTGCTGCTTACAGTCGAAACTCATATAAATTATGCAAGTTAACTTTATGATAATAACTTTTATATATATATAAATAACGACTATAAATAGAAATATTGTTTTGAAACTAGTCAATGTTTTTTTTCAACGCAGCTGAGCTGAGTAGTGTGTTCAGGTGCAGACAATTTTTGGGACGGAATCTGACAGTTTATGGTCCAAATCCTCAAGCATTCCAAACTGGGATAATCATATCAATTGAAATGTTTTTTTAATTTTTTCTTTTTTGTAAATTTTTATTTGTCATAATTCAATTTTGTTTGCTCGGCAGTTGTCAAAGCCTCTCGTCCAATCAAATTCTCAATTGGCACAAAAGAAAATCGTTTTATATGAGCTCATGTTCAAGTTGATTGCTGCTGCTGATGAGTTGAAAATATATTTCGATTGATTGGCCTCAATCGTAAAATACTCAAATTATGTAATTATTTGTAAATTTTTGGCACTTTTTTTAAGGCACTTAACCCAAGATTTGAGTGAGACGAGTGTGCTGTTTGCTCAAACCAATTACTTTTACAAAAATATAATGAGACAAATCATTGACACAGAATCCTTGGCTTTTTATTTTTAATTGTATTTATTGCTGTTTTATTTATTTTTTTAAAAAATTCTAGGACTTGTACAAATCCATTTCACCAAGTTAAATTGCAATTTTTGATTGATCAGCAACGTGAAATGGATTTTGGCTTGTCTTATCCAAAAGACTTTTGGATAAGAAATGTGTAAAGTACTCGGATGTGTTTTGGTGAAGGACTTTATTTCTTCAGGTGGAATTTGTTGGAAATTGTAAAAAAAAGAAAAAAAGAAAAAGACCCTGTATAATCATATTCCAAGCAGAGCGTTCTTTCATATCTAACAACAACAATAATAATAATATCATCCTGAGAGTGCCTTGGTTGGCTTTGCTTCAATGCACGAACTTTTATGAGAATTTCTCTTTTTTCTGTTGCCTGCTGGACAGGATGGTGCACAGGGTCTTGTAATCAATCTGATAAAAAAAATCATTTTGGATGGTTCTCAATCCATCCTATGCATATCCTAGATACAAGGTTGTTTGCAGTGCCTTTGCTTTTATTAAAAATCATAAATAATAATAATTGGACGTTTTTCTAACTGCCATCAAAATATTGGGAGCAGTTGTTTTTTGAGGATATTTGGCGTGTTTAGTTCAGATGTTTGGAACTTTTAATGCAAATTCAATTGAGCGCACTTGTTGCATGAACACCGAGCACACGTTAACATTTTCACATACAAATTTAATGCATGTGAGTATTTTACTGTATTAACTTTTTTGTCCTTATGTTGGCCTCTTTTCAAAATGTATTCCGTCATAAAGTTCTTGTAGTATTTGAACCAAATATCCAATTCTTTTTTCATTTTAATGACAGATTACTTATTCTTGTAGATGAATCGACAAAAATTCTAGAGTTTCATTATTGGTTGATCGCTTGGTATAAATGTTTACTCAGATTAATTCCTAACATCTCAACATCTCAAGACACTGCTAGCAGCAGCTCTGGGATAATCCTGCAAATTTTAAAGAGAATCGCGAGATCATTCAGTGATCAAAATGAATATTAGCAATAAAAAAAAATCTGCAGTGCTAAGAGGTCCAATGGATTAAAAAAATTTTTTATTATTCAAAGGAATGTTGATTAGTCGAGGGCAGGTACACTAGGTGTAAAAAATTAATATGCAGATTCTTTTAATATTGTCTATAAAACTCTCCAAACTGACACTAGATGTCGTGTCGACAAAATCATGTACAGTATTTTTATGAGCTTCAGCGTACACTGCAAGAATTGTCAACTTTCCACACCTGAAAATTAAGGCTGAAGGCCATATTACAGTTCGAATAACTGTGTGGGAAAGATTACTGTACACTTACCTGTCAGGTACTTTTACCATCCACACATCATGACTTGACCCTTGTCTACAAGTTGTACCACAGGTCATTTTATCACATACCGTTTACATGCGGAGGCAACACGGTTTGTCAGTTGCGTACAAATAGTAGCACAAGTAGTGCTGTTACATACCTTTCGCACATTGTTCTGAAAGACGACTTTGGCATCACGTGAAAGACGTGGATGCAAGTTTCAGCTAAACACAACTTTCACAACCATTACACAGCTTTCCAGTTGTGTGTAAGTTGTAGTACAGGTTACCGTAACAGTATTGTGGAAGATAACATTACACAAACAAAGTTGTGAGTGCAGGTCATGTTTACACACAGCTTTCCCAATATATTTATTGTGTTATGCCCACTGTTTTCAACACTACAAGAAGAATGTGTTGTTCCGAGGGAAGGAAGGTGTAATAAATAACCCAAAATCACTCTCTCAACTTCTTTTTATTATTACTTGAATTAGACAACAATTTGGACTTTTCAAACCTTAAATTAAATCTTAATTAAGGAGCCGAGCCCACAACAAATCTGCGCTCTCTCGATTCAACAATACCCTAACGTAAGTCTATACAATATACATACACGCGTGCACCTTAAAAAGGAACTGCACACGCCCCATTACACTCAATATTCCACAAAGAAGAAAGAAAGAATAAGAAAGAAATAAGGCTTAACGTCGCTAGTAGCTGCCAGGATCAAACGCGACGCGACAAATAAGGACGAACAAAAACTCGTGCTACACTAAAGAAGAAGAAAAAAATAAAGCCTAACGCCGCCAACGACAGTTCGAGTCATATACGCGGCAAGAAAACGTTAAGAGAGAGCCAATTAGTTTGATTTGGCTGCCTTTTTAGAATTTAAATTGTTTCTAATTGGACAGCTTCATATTGCCATATTTATGCAGTAGTTAGTTAATCCATAAAGGTAATAATGTGTGGCAAGTTATCTGTTAGCACTAGTTTTATCACGTCTTAACTATTTCAGAGTTTCCATTGTTATTGTAATCGTATCATATTACGATGTCATCACATCTTTAAACACAATTTGCAGCAAGTTGAGTTCAAGACTTAACGTCTTATGCCAAAAAGCCAACATGGCGGAATTTCTCATCCCCTTATTTCAGAAAGTTACAGTAAAAATTAGAAAATTTAAGTGAAAAATATTGGAAAGGTATCTTAACCTTGTAAGACAGTGAATTTGAAAAACATGTAAAAGGTAAAAGGTCCTCTACTTAAAACGAATGTAAAAGCTATGAATGACAAAAATGTCTTGATTATATTGAATGCATATGATTTTAGTTTAGACTAAAAAAATTTTTGCACTTGATATTAGGGACTTTTGTTATCAAATAGCACCGCACTTATTTCTGCCATTCGAATAAATACGGTATGATTTACCGTATTTACAAAATTTTAAACTTTTAAATTCACCAATTTTTTGCTACAAGTGTCTCATTTTTCTATTTGAAAAGAAAAATTAGACTGTTTTGAAGTGTTTTTAGAACAATTATTTCTTTCTGTTTATCAATTTATTATAATATGAGATTAGCATGTTAGTGGTGACATCATAACTAATAAATTTTCATCTAACTTGAGTCTTTAGTAATATCAGTAGCAATAAAAGTAGCCTTTGTGAATGTCGCGGTGGCTCTCCTTATTAATACTGTACACGAGATTTGTGATCAATTTAAGTTAACAGAAACCTCGAGTGTTCCAATTCCACAAAATCCCATCCCAACCTTTTAAAAAAGTTTCCATAGGGTGGCTAAACTGAAAGTTTCAACTGCACAAACTGGAAAAGGTACTGTACTGCATACAGTGTTAACGTAAAACATACGTAAAGCATGTGTACAGCCATCTTACAGAAACAGTCAAAGATCTTTACTCCTTTTGTAAAGTTCCACATTACAAAACTTTACCTTTACAAAAGGGATTAGCCCTTTACAATGGTTTCAAAGAATATTACGTGTGAATAAAGATAACGTAATGCGCTTGAAAAGTTTGGATAAAGCACCTGTAAATGCAACGTGCTAGGCCCTATACAGCTCTTGTAAAACCGACGTGCTTGGCCTTGTAAAGCACCTCTAAAGGCGATGTGCATGAAGCTGTAAAGCACCTGTAAAGGTAACGTTCATGAACTTGTAAAATACCCGTAAAGTCGATGTACATGGACTTGTAAAGCGCCTGTAAAAGCGACGTGCGCATCCCTGCCAAAACATAAACAAAACTATAGCTTCCCAGTAAGGATAGAACCCGAGACCTAACACTTATCAATCCTAATGCTTGGCCACTTGACCACCGGATTAGCTGGAAAACGTTTCATTTTGACCGTTTATAAGTGACGATAGTGATGCGCGTTTTTTTTTTTTCATGGCGTCGCTTTTACAGGTGCTTTATACGTTCATGTACATCGACTTTACGGGTATTTTACAGGTTCATGATTGTTACCTTTACAGGTTCTTTACAGCTTAATGATCATCAATTTTACAAGTGCTTTACGGGTCCATGCACGACTGATTAACGCGCACTTTACAGGACCATGTACATCGAATTTACAAGCACTTTACAGCCGTAAAGGTTGTGTAAAGTTGGCTGCCCTTTACACCACCTTTACGCTAGCGGCTGCCTAGGCCATATGCGACGGGACAGCTCTAAAATACAAACCAGCAAAATCTAAGCGTGAACAAAACTAGAATAATAACTAAAAGCTAACAAACAAGCTTCCATTTTGCTTTCTCAAGGAGGCCAAGAGACCTCCGAGAGGAACCCAGGGAGGACCACGTGGAGGTCGGAGGTCGTATATGCTTTACTTCCTCCATAAAGCAAAAACCAGAGCCCTAACTGCTTTATGAAGTGTATTCAGACCAACCCCTCCCCCAATCACCCGCAAAATTTTCGCAACATTTTTTCACATGGGTAACCGCCACAAGCAAGAGGACCAAGTTCCTGCACCAATCGCGTTACAGTAGAGTGGAACCATCATGACGCAACGTTTGCTCGCCCCAGCGGACTTATATGCGGTTGGTGCTGCATGTAAAGGTTATGAAATTGTTTTAAGTCGAGGACTTGCAAATAGCAGATAAGACGAAGGTCTAAATATGATGAGCAACGTCTTTAAAGGAACACTTAACCCCTGAGACAAGTTGGATTTAACAGCTGCCAGGGCCATACGCGACGGGATAACTCGAAAACGGCAAAGATAAAACCAGTAAAATCCATACGCGAACAAAACTATTAAAACTGATAACTAAAGGCTAGGAAGATGGACTTGCTTTACTTGCTCCATAAAGTATACTTGGTCTTTTGTGACCTAACTGCTTTATTTAAAAAAATCCAGCTTCCCCAAGACAAAGAAAGACCATCCCGTCTGCTATTAGCAGTGAAGACAATGAGATTACAAATTAACAACTTTTTGAATCCATATTTTTCATCATTCACTAAAGAAGTCTAGTTCATTGACAAAAGAAATCGGTAATGAAACACTAACTTTTGGCTTTCCATTGGCATGTTCTTTAACCATAATCATTGTACATATTTTTGAAATGGAACCTCTTTCCTGCCTGCAGAGATAAAAGTCCTAGGTCCTTTTATATGAAATGGCTGGGCAATTACATGCCTTCCAAAATATTCCTGCCAAGCATGTACACATTGTGACATGTTCAATTTGAAAACATGGCACCATCGAATTAAAATTACCTAATGGTCTCTACGTTTTTCATGTTCAAGTTACTCGCTGTGTTTACGACATTTAAATTCTTTTCTCTCGACCATCTGATGTACACTGTAAAAAATTTGTCCCAATACGAACCGCCTTTGGTGTATGCTGTCCCAATACGTGCCGCATGTGAGTGTATACCCTTATGGTTGTACACCCCACATGTTGTCTTTTTTTTTTACAGTGTAGGTAGGTACGTCAGGCATAGTAACAATGTACGAAGAAAAGACTTAAATACGTACACTGGGGATTCCAAATCCATATAATAGGCAATAAAAAAAAATTCCAAGAAATACTTAAATTTCATTAATCCCAAAATAGTTAAAAGAACAATATGAGAAATTCAACAGAAAGTAAGCTTTAGAATAAATATGAAAATAATTTCTGTTAAGCCTAACGAGGGGAAAATCTATAAAATTCCTACTTCGAAGAGATTCTCTACATCTATCTCCCGTTAATTGCAGTCAAGTCGCTTCAGATAACTTCCAATGATCAACTAAAAATAAAAACAAATTATGTGTAAAACAAAAATTAAGTTGCAAAGATTCGTATAGCTGTAGAATGTTAAACACAATGTGCGACTTGACTAAATCTTACAAATTGCATCAAGTGGATTGAAATGTTGTTCCCTAGTTCCTGACAGTCGAATTTCAAAGCTATGTCTAGAGATTTGGAAATTCGAATTCGAACATGAAACTAATGAAGAAAAAATTGTCCCTGTTTCTTTATCACATTTCTTTAGCGCAAATAACATTTCCGCTCATAGTACGACCTTTCGACAGCATACAAATTACATCATAATTTTAAACTACGGTATAAAATGGGCCCAAAAGTTGTTGATAAATGTAAACACACTCGGATTGACGTGGGGATTGAGGTGGCACTATCTGACTACAGAAATATATAAACCAAGTCCATCAGAACAAAATAGAAAAAAACCAAGTAGAATTAAAGAAGGAAACTAGAAAAAAAACTAAGTTAGGTAGGTAGGCTTATGAGTTAGTAGCTTCAATAGAACTTCCACGCTAACTTGGGGTGCTCTAGGTCGGGCAAGCCAACATGAGTACACGACTAGAAAGCTGTGGGAAACTTGGCTCCAATTCTAAGCTTACTTAGAATGCTTCTGGTTTCTAGTGAGAAGCAGAATAAAGAGATGTTGCCAGTTTGAGCTTTGCAAAAGAAATGATTCTTTACAGCACTGAACTTAACCATTACTGGCCTCTTCTAAGTTACAGAACAATAAGAATTTAGCATTAGATACAAACAGTACGTAATTGTTAATAGAAAGTTCTGGAAAAGGAAATAATGTCATTACAGAAAATAGAAAATAAATTTAGAAAATTCTAGAAAAGGAAGTTGCAAAAATTAATTAACAATGCTGAAAGAGATGCAATAATGAACATTTATAAATTACATTTTTAATTTTGGCTCAAAAAACATTTTTCGAGAATTATTTTTTATCACGAATTTTCACTAAGATCTCTGCATGATACCTATAACATAAGACCTTCAAAATATTTTTTCTCGTTACGATATTAACAATTAGATGGCGCGCTCGTCGCAGAAAATCAGAAATTCATTCACGTTTCATTGCAAGCAACTTTATGGTTCTCTCAGCCTATTTATTGGGTATTCTCCGAATCCCATGGTCAAAGAAAGAAGAGAAAGAAAAAAAAAATCACTTCATCCTTTAAGACCTATTGAGTTGTAACGGGGTGCCTACAAAACAGATGGAACTTGTTATAACAAGGATGAATGTGTTGACTGTCAAGTATCGCGAATGCTAAGTAAAAGTAAAATTAGTTTACTTACAGCTAAAAAACCATATTATTGCTCATTGAACATCGTATTAACTGATTTTTATCAAATTTTCTCTCATTAAAACTTGTTTTGAATGAAGAAATCTTTGTATTTAGAGCGTAAGTCTTCTTTTTTTGTGAAATGCTGGCAGTTTGGCAAATGTGTTTCAAGTTAAGGTGTAATAGAACAGTTTTATTGGCCTCTAAAATTGAAACTACCATCTGGAG